>JAWQFL010000010.1:332777-421464 GCA_033442365.1 Creolimax fragrantissima
TGTGGATGTAAGTATAGGTGTGGATGTGGGTGTGGGTGTAGATGTGGATGTGGGTGTGGGTGTAGATGTGGGTGTAACCATACTAGAGACGAATAATGCATCACTTCTATATGCCATATATATGATATTTTGTGAACAAATTATATACATATAAGTGCCAATACAAGCACGCAACATACAAGCGTACGAAGTATCAATCTATAAAACCACAAATGTATTCTGAAATTATGCTTAAACACCGAGATTTCTATTCCTGCAGTAAAGAACGAAAAACAACTATGCAAATGTGCACACAACTGAACATCATCACATTTTACATGTTCATAAACGCACCAACCCAAGCGTACTCTGGTGTGTGTACGTATATTGCATAACAATGCGATGTTTCATTTCACTTGTATAGAAGTATGATATGCAGACAAACACAATGCCAATTCAAATACCAAGTCAGATAAGGCAGACGCAGACTGGTTGATCGCTTCATTGATGTAAAACAGTATCTCTGACAATAAGCAAGGCGAACCTCGGACTACAGGAAGCAAGTATGCCATTGTCACTACCCCAACATGCTGTGGGTTTGTGTATATAAGTGTATTGTGTCTGTTCATGTGTTCATGTATATATTTTGGGAATATGAATGTGTTTACAGAGAGCACAGAAATACATCCTGTCATACGCGAACACGATTAACGTACATCTCAACTATACATGCAAAAACGTACTATATGTCCCTTGTGCATATCCGTCTCTGGTGGAGGGTCGAGATTCACTGTGTCCGAGCTTGAGTCGTCCATCTGCAACAAACAAAATAACAATTTATGGTTACAAAATAGGACAATACGAAAGAAAGGAGAAGTGAAAGAAAGGAGAAGTAATATATGAATGTGAGTTGTTAGATGCAACTATGAGAAACACATACGTACATATACACCTTCATGTACACAAATGAACAGAGTGATAATTTGTGTTCTGCGATAGATACAAACAATTGTGAATTACTTTGGAGTCTCATATTTACACGGTACGTGTTGTAGTTTGATATTGTACCCACATGAGGATACAAACACATACACATATCTACAGGTATTTACACAAAGCACAAGTCTTAACAAAACACGGCTGCAGGTGTGCTATTTGCACTGGGTACAAGCTTGAACGTCAAATAGGAGAAAAATAATCCTATATCTTGTATATGCGGGGTAACCAATGTAAAGGCCACTTATGGTTGCCAACAGTTACACAGCCACATATATACAAACACGTACACATTACATTATGGCATAGTTGTGAAAACAAGAAGAAATAGAGAAGCACAAATAGGATATGCTTTTCACGATAAAACGAATGCATAGCTACAAAATGCTTTTTTCATGTCATATAAAGTCAAAGTTCGCTCAATTCAAACATAAACATACACATATCCAAACACCGACATTTATAGACGGGTAGACACATGCCAGATGCTTTTTTTGTACGCTAGGAACCAAAGCATACGAATTCCTCCTGAGACGTATGGGTGAGACACGGCCTTGTATGCCTTGTGAGTGTTGGGGCATATCACTCGTAGCTACAGGTTGGTGCCGGCGTAGTCCAATAAATGGTGAGGTTTGCCCAACAATCACGGCCATGGCATTGGCCATGGTGGAGGCACTGAGAGGGGCTGAATAAATGTAGGTAAATATGCAGGTATTTTGAGTGGTGGGGATATAGGAGGCAGGGAGGGCCAGGGAGGGCCCTTTTCAATATCAACAATGCGTGCCAACATAAAATAATGGCATGAACGTTTATAATTACACACATATACTAGATGTACTTACAACTGATACTTTCTTCTCCCTCGTTAAAGTCCCAGAGTTCTCGCAAGATGGCAGGCGTAATGCACGTATCTGCGAGTGCATTCCCAGGGTGCTCATGCAGTGGAGATTTTTCCTCTTTGTCTGCATGTTGGTATGATTGTGTGTGTTGGCGTATCTCTTAAAGTGTGCAGGTGTTGTTGCCCAGGCAGGCATGTGTGTACGTGAGTTGAACAGTGAATTTGATTTGTGTTGAAAATTTTATGTTGGACAAATGCGTTGACTCATATCTGAATGTGTTGGGACACTACACAGATGTATATTAAGGCAACATACCATCGGGTATGTTAGTTTGATTGTTCCTCTGTCTTTGTTTGGCAGTGAAGTTCTCCTTGATTTCACTCTCATCGCTCGTATTGCATTTACGATAATCTTCCGCACTACGACCATCACCAGTATCCTTTGTATAAAACTTTGTTTTAGCGTGTATAAATGATTCTTATATTTATGTGATTATGAAGGTCCTATTGCGCTGTAACCTAGTATTGTCAAAGTTTGAAGGATGAGGGTACCAAAGACACGCGATATCAAAAGATTGTAGGTAAGTGTAATACTTATCATGTACACATAAAACATTAACGTGAGCCCACATGAGAGCATATACATATCTTTACTTTGGATTGAGTCCTACGATGAAGTAGAAAGCAGAATACAACTCTACATTCATAGGTATAGAACAGTGCACGACGCATACCCCACTTTGACATACGTCGGGTGTATTTCTTGATCTCGATTGATTGCGCGAAGTATTTACTGATCTACTGAGACATGGTTCATATTGTTCTAGGCATGTCTTACTGAGTTGACGGGCAAGCTGGCGGTATCCATCATTGGTACGGAATGCATTGGCGGCTTTGGGAGATCCTTTCGTCACAATTATACATATATGAGTGTGTGCGCGAGTGCGTTAATCCGAGTATGCGTGGGTGCACCATCTGTATGTCTGATGTATAAGTATTTTATATATGTTGCTACGGCTACCTTTGCAATTTCTCATAAAACGTATCCTAAAATATGGTGTATGCATATCTACCCATACATACCAATCAACGTCTTGAGAACCCTAAGCAAGCACAATAGTGAGCTCTCAGATCGAGCCTTTGCGATGAAAGGGAAGAGATCAAATGGTGCAAGAGTACGTGTTTGCACCAACTCATTTAAAAAGGACGCCGGACTTACAGTCAATATGTGAAGAAGCAGTTCGAGTACCTATACCATCATGAGGCATATATGTTTCAGCAAGACATTGCTACGAGCACACTTTCATTCTTGGCAATTTTAGAACAGCCACCAATACAAATATTTGCATACGTACGTACATGAATAAATGTAAGATTTACATATGACAGTATGTCAGTGTATATATGCAAAAGGTCACACTAACACAAACTTACAAATTCGCTAGTATGTACAAGCGGGCCACTATGAATACTTCTGTTCATTGTACGTATTGAGGGGTGAGGTCGGTTGTCGTTCTCACTCTGTGATTTCGATTTCTCGGCTCTCTCCTCTCGGTTCGTTTTGGTTAAAAATATAGGCGACATGGCTGATTGTTGATCTAGTAAGAGTCCATGCGTCGACGATTGAGCTCGTGTGTGTACAGGTTGGGTGCTTGATCTCATGCCAGTGTGTTGGTGTGAACTTGTAGACATCATGGGTATGGAATTTGCCTCCCTTAAACCACTGGTTACACCTGCGTATATACATAAATTAACACAGAATCTTTAATCTACTGCAAGGAATGTGTAGAAGAGAGAGCAAATATTATGGAAATAAAGTGTGCGGACAGTTACTCCCTACACACACATACGATTTGAATTAATATAATCATCCTGTACACTTATTTGTGCAGGATGTAAGTGTATATGTGTATGTGTATACATTCATGATTATATGTCGTTTATATATACAACTGAGTATTGAAGTATGAGGAGTCGTGAGAGCGGTGCTTATGGACATTTGCGTATTGATATTTTGTGTATTGATGTACGTAAGTGTACATGTCTACATGTGACAGCGAAGGAACTATACGTAATTTAAAGTGTATGTACCGGAATGTGCACTCTGAGGTTTCAAGTATTGGTTCTCGGTATTGTTACCCCGTAGTTTGTGCGGCCGGGCTGCGCTTGGTCTCTGCTGTTGTGGGGGTGCTTCTTGTGCGTCCGTGGATCGACTTGGATTCTCATCTGTGCATGGGACGACAAGATACGTTTGCACTCAATAATTATACTAAAAGTCTAACTACATTGGACTTTATAATTACTGAACAAAGTTTGACATAATACATGTATATTTACGAATTGGTGAATTTTAAATGTATACTCCCTATTCACAATGAGATGAACTCAGTATGATACATGCACGTATATACATGACATCGATACATGTGAATGTTAATACTTATTCTGTAGTGTAAAGAGGAGAGTCATGATTTTGCAAATTTTCTGACGTCTAGATAGTTTCAGATATCGCATCCACCACATCACAAGGGTTGGCATATACAACTATATTCTGCATATATACCAGCGTAACAAGTTTAGTGCGTGCGGATGTAAATACACATGTATTTGTTCACATTCACATACCTAGTGCAGTAAAAAGAAAAGCCTTGATTTTGAGAATCTCGTGGACATCTGGACGAGCTTTTAGGAGAGAAGCTAGGCAACGTACCCATTCTCTCACAATTACAAGCGGCATTGGTGACATCTCTTTCAATAATTGCAACACACGATCAACGCCACCTACGTCTCTTAGCTATTTTGCGGAAGAAATGATAATTGAGCACGTAAAAGAAAACACAGAAACACGGTAGGCTTACATTACTTCATGTATGGCACGCAGCTGTCAATTGCACCTACCGCCGTGCAGTTAAACAGTCTCATTTCCGGGTGGGATACATGTAGCAGATCTGACAAGACGGTAACATATGTGTGATGAAGTTCAGGTCGAGTAGGTGAAGCCCATATTTGTGTGTCTAACAGGATTTTGTCCACTAGCTGTGCACAAAAAAATGCAAAGTGAGATACACGTCCATATATCTAGCAGAAGTTTATCACTCACTCTCAGAACAAAAGAACTCCGAAGTACGCCTCAACTATGTGCACACGATGGACGGCAAGAGATTATCTGACGGCCAAATTGGGAGACAAAGTCGCATGTGCATTTACATATAACATACAACCAAATTGCACATAAACAGGGCACATAACGCATACATATAAGACTGCGCATACATTCAGATAGGTCTATCATCTCAAAACAACGTCATGTTATATATTACTCTCATATGATATTCATATTATTCAATCAACACTCACACATTAAGTGTGTACCTTATTTACTTACACAACAGATATCAAAAAACTGATACGTATAGTGCCCTGCATGGCCCATTAGTAACACTCATATATACATATACATATACATATGTCCCTCTTTCCCGCTTCTGCTATTGAGTTATTATATACACGTACATGATTTCACACACTTCAGCCGATACTTGCAAACTCAACCAATACACACACACCGTATATATCTACGCACGTAAGCAAACAGGCACACATACAACCATTTATATGCACCTCTTTATTACTAATCACCGCCCGGCCAATCACAATCCTGCTTGCAACTTTCATGGACGAATCGTCGTCTATTCTCGCTTCAGCGTATTTGTGAATTTCCCGTTCAACAGAGACACAAGCATCGACAACCACGGTCAGCATACCAACAGTAGGTTTACATCTCTTTGACCGCAAGAATCTCCTAAGAAGTGAGTATCTATAAGATGCACAATGATGAGAGTGGGAACATCAACGTACATGTCAGAGCGTGTGTATACCTTGCATGGAAATCTTCTATCTCATATTAATACATATGTGAGCATCTATACATACAGAGGGACGTGTATGCCATATATGAATGTGCTTCTGCATGCATGCGTACGCGCATATGTAGATCAAGTAATTTCAGATACACCAACAAATTCAATTATAGCCGTTTTCAGCATAGCTGCAGAAGATAGTTGGTAGGCAGCCGCGCTATTGCATTTATATATACGCATATGTAAATATTTGCACCTCTAAATTTCATACTATGAACGTATATATATGCACAATACACTATTGGGTATTTGACAAAACAATTAATGCCAGGAACGACTTGGACGAGGTGGCAAGTCGAGCCATAATTCACATTTTACACATAAATTACGGACATAGCTATTGGTAGCGACACAATTATTCACATTAACGTACACGGGCGCGTTAACGCAAACAGAATGTATACAGACGTACAACGTACCCCTTGCATGACCGAATGGCCACACTATTGGCTACGTGGGCTGAAGTAACCAGGAACAAAAGCTGCAGTAGAGCTGTTTGCGAACAGTCACTTGATGCTCGTGATGAGATATGACTCGTTGTGCTCGCGGGTAGTACTCCAGAATTGACTTCTATGCAGCGTGGGATGATACATGTGAATAGACATGTGCGGGTACTGCATATACTAAGTGATAGTCCTACATAAAAGAATGTCAATTCGTATGGAAGATGACAATACCTGAGGTCATCCGCTGTGGCATTGAATTGAGCCCTGATGAGGTACTGATCGGTTCACTCAGACGAATAAGATGGAAGAGAATCACCTCCACACCACCGATCGCTTGCATACTGTCACGTATGTTGTTTCTGCCCAGCGGGTGTGCATGCATTTGTGTTTGTTTATGTAGTAGTTTAGCGCAATACATATAAACATGATGTTCACTCAGACTACTCGAGACAACCGACGTACCTCCCACTAATAATACCATCTCTTATTGTGTGATGCAGGGCAGAGTTCGTATGCGAATGCTGAGTAAGTATATCTTATTCAATTAAACCCTAAAACACCAGGCTTGTCCATACAGACACGCGATTCGTACGTAATACCAAAAGATGTAATCATGCGGTCGTATCGCTCTGCTCGCTGGTTGGTATCCACACGTACATATATACCTATGGTGCACGTAAACTGTCCCACTGATAGCTGGTTCCCACGCCATCACCCCAAGGGTAGGTAATGAAGTGTCACTGTCCACAAACGGGTATGTTTTCTTTTCCATACCTGCATCAGAGGTCTGCTCAGTATTCGCGTCAATGCGCACATGATGTCGCTCAATACCAGTTCTGTATATTCGAAGGAGTGTGGGTGTAAGTACGAAAGTCGTTTATACAACTGTTGGCGCATCCTCTATACGTTCGTGTGCGTTTTACATAGAGAGCGCGTGATTCTTTTCATCACATGAGGTGACGTGCACTAATACTAATACATTGGTAGGAATGTGTCGGTAAGGGTATTGTAATACGATTACAGATATGATAAGCCAGTACATATCCGATTGCCTGTAGTTGAAGCATCAGTTGATATATGAAATGGTATGCTAGCTACTGCAAATTCTAATCTTACTTATGATTTCTACATTAATATGCACCCATTCTTGATTGGAAACGGGTACAGTTGCAAGTCAATAGCGTAATTATGCCTTGCGGAAACGATGTTCCTAAAAGTTCGAAATGTGCCCTTCTATAAGGCTACGTTCCTTATCTCTCAACGTGTTTTCTATAACAATATAACACACCCCATCAGAACAAGTTTGTTCCCGTCACTTCCGTATTGGCATGCACTTCTGTCTCGGTTGTAGGTAAGCAAAAGCGATTCAATAGTTTTGCTTGGTTTTGTCATCCCAGCGGTGACTTCGGCAGGGGATACATTAACGATCATATTGCCCGCATGATCAAATCGAACATTCTGAGTAACTGTTATTGCATTCATAGTACACACAGGAGCAGACAGCAGATAAATAAAAGGTATTATATCTGTTCTATCTATCGAACTCAAGTTCAAAGATGGGAATGGTCAATCATCGCTGTTCCGGTATCAAAATTAATACCTATATGTGCATACACATGTTCAAAGATACAAACAGCCCTCGCGTATATGACAATGCATACACATAATTTGTGAAGTCATCTCTGTAAAAGCACATTGCATGTAACAGTTCCTAAGTATGTTCGATTACGACACCATAAGTTGTTCAGTGTTCATTTTGTTTGTGCAGAGCTGCGTGTACACAACAAGCACACATGTACCAAGGTTCTTGCGAGGTGAATACTGACAAAGTATAGACTGGCCTATACTCTTAAGCAAGTCCCATCTATCATTCTCGGACCACTGTAAAAGTATTGGAGCAAGATCATCTAACTCCGTTTTGGCATGTATAATTGTATTGACATTAACAACGTTATTTGTCCATCGAGCCTTCGGGTGGCGGGGGATACGTCCATCCCAATCACTCCCGAGCATGTACATGAGGAGAGGTTGAGCTGGGCTGTTCAAAGGTTTTGCAAGAAGCGTAATCGTACCCACACACCAAGTCACCTGCAAATGATTTTACATTTCTGAGTACGTATGTACGTTTGAGCGTAACAGTGCTTGGATTGTACGTATATGATGCAAGTATATACACACGTATGCGAGAGAATACCTCCATTCCTGCAGGTTAAAACAGGTTGTAATATGTGATTACACCTGTATACCAGGTCGCCAGTGCATTATGTATATATAGACGAAGTCTTGTATCCAATTCAATACAAACATGCGGTCATCGTTAGGTATATTGGGGTATACTTATCTAACTCAATGCAGTTATGGGCAGTATGTGGAGCAATTCATACATGAGGCAATAAATCACGAAATATGGTACCAAACATTGAACAACACGTGCATATACGAATACAGCACATACCTCACACAAGCCCGGGTTAATCTTCACACACACGGATGAACTCGGCCCATTCGTACTACTGGCATAATACGGTACGTACGCATACATAGCGGATTTTGGGGATTCTTCTCTGTTTTGCGTAGCCTCAGGTTGGCTGTGCAACTGGGAAGACGATTTCTGTGTCTCCGGCTGCGTACGCGCCTGGTCTGTCTCTTCGAAGTTAGACAATGTTTCTGTTTTCAAAGGACTGTCACTCATGTCCTTGCATGTGTTGTCTGTGTGCATATAGGTCGGTGTTCGTAAGGGCGTGGGCGCATATGTGCCCGCACGCACACCATCTATAAACACACTAACGCGTCCTTTGTCGGCTGATACGCGAGTACCGTTTACAACTACATGATGCCACGCACCGTCCAACAGTGAAACGTATCCTTTGAAATTCCAGTGAGATTGCATCTCGTCCTCATCAGAACCCCTTAAACTCGTACCTGTACAAAACAAATGGTCAAATTTAAGCATGATTGATATACATTTTAGACTATACACCCATAACCCATGCAGTACACCCAATGCACAGCGAATCAAACAACGCCCCAAGCCCAACGATAATGCACCTCAAGCTTATGAAGCACACATACAAAGCAACGAAACAGGTGCACGTATTACATATACATGTGCGTATGTAAACAAAATCAGGTACCAGCATCCGACCCTTGCTTATTCGATGCCGTTGTATCAGTCTTTACCCATAGGTATTCACCGTGCACACCCAGAGTTAACTCATTCACTGCTATCAGAGTGACACTGGATTCATCTACATGGTCCATTCTGTGCGCTACAGGTGTGTCTGGTGGGAGCAGTGCGTGTCCATTCGTACGTCCTGTACAAGTCTGTGTAGGTATTTGCACCCACATCATCATAGCAAAGCCATCTCGTGGAGGCCATTGTCCGACCTCGTCTGATAGAGTGAACTCGGCAACTGACGCGGGGCCTGTATCGGTCGTATACATAGGAGTTATTTACGCTTTGGATAAGAGAAAGATTAAACGTCATATGTATGTACATGTATTCATATCAAATTCTTCATCTCCAAAATACTGGCATGTATACATGCACGTACCCATAAGTTTTGTTTATGTGTGCAGTATCTATTCTATACAATAAACACATACCACGGTTACTTTCACTGAGTTTAGTATCTGACTCAGCTGTACATGTCGTCTCGGTGGAGGTTAAGGAACGTGACATACATGTTGCCATATTACGAACATACCCCGAGCTGATCTGAGCCAATGTTCTATTTGTAGATCGAGAAAAGAGTCATAATTTCGCTTAAGCCAATCGGCGTTCTTTGATAAGAACGTCAAAGATGTGTGCTTATTGTCGGTTGTTAGCTACGGTATATGAAGCAGATATACACATACAAACACAGATAGGGTATACAAACATACTCATATACAGGCCAATCAACTATACAAAGTATCTCAGTTACACGTCCATTTCTGAGTTCTGTACTACTTGATCAAGTAAACTAGAGCGGCCGCCTTAAATTTCCGTTGCGACGCCAACTTTGACATTATCCTCTTATGAATTGTATATGTACATGAATACATACGTAGTATTCATACGCATATAAACAAAATAAATTACTTTATCACTGTACTCCTGGTCATTGGCTAACGATATGCAAATATAACTACGCATACGAATAAATGCTAGTAGAAGCATGTCTTCACTAGTATATTATCAAAACATACCCTTTCATTAACATATTTCCCTCAAATTTAAGCCAAGACGATTCTCGATCATCCCAACATTCATGCATGCATTCAGACCCAAACCCCATCAAATCCCGTCCTACTGCCAAGCGAGTGCGCGTTAGTCCAACACGTCCACCAACCCATTTCTCAGAGACTACGCCTTTCATACTCACATCCGAATTAGTGTACGTACGTTCGTTTGTGTCTAAATATGTACGAGTGTGTGTTTGTGATGGCTGTACCGGAAGAACATGATTGGAACGAAACTCCACGCAGTGTGCCGGTCGACCCGTCTGGCTTGCCACTACATCGCTAATAGTGTCAATGACTTGAATCCTGTTCATCATCCAAGCGTCCTGTGTGCCCATGTTGTGCATGTTCACACCCAACTCGTCCTTTAACATGTCCGGCTTGTTTCGAGCAGTTGTCGGTGATTGTGTGTGTGTACCGAAGGCTTCGATGTTCTCCCTATTAGTGCATGTCGGTCCTGCTACTGGTGTGTGACCGGGGGACATGGGCTGCGTGTTTAATCTTTTCTCGTGGAAGAACGTATTGGGGTTGCCTAAGACTATTGCTTTTTGTAGAATGCTTAGCTCTTCTGGTGCGATATTCCTGTATCCTAATGTACGTACAAGGGCGAGAAATACACTAGATGCATACAGAGGCCCAAGCCCAACCGACCACCACCCGGACACACGCACATCTACGCTTCTACCAGGCACGCAACATACATGTCTATATGCACACGTCTGCGCTGATGTCGTGGCATGCGTCTTTTCTTTCGTTTTTACAAACGGAGATGTACACTTTATAGATGGGTGCAGTAGAGTCTCAAACCCTACCAAAAGCTCTAACAGTAAACCATTGTACGTCAACGTCGCACCATTCGAGTGCGGTGTTTCTCGTTGCTCCCTCACACTCCCTTCGCTGAAGGAGGTTGCAGAGGCGGGCGCGGAGGTGGGTGCAGAGACGGGTGATGTGAGTTTGATTGTACGGGAGACAACCCTACCGTGTGTAGTATCTTTGATGGAGCTGACGACGGCTATCTGAAGGATCGTTTGTAATACATTCACAACAGCGTCGTTTAATATCGAGGTATGTAAGAGAGCAAGTTCGGTCGGCGGGGATTTCTCGTTTGGCGTAATAATATCATGACAGACGGACCTGCGTTTATCCGAGTGTACCTGGTGGTGTATATATGACACACATCGCAAGGCGAACATAATCCCCGCTGGTTGAACCACAATGACATCCTTTTCGCCACTTTCACTGCTTGCACTCACATATGAACAAGGTTTGGCATGTTTTTCACTAGCAAAATCAGCGGTGTTCGAGACCCCAATACGTCTATTCGCCATGCTCCGCATGTGCAACGTGACAAATCCACACACATGGTCCGTGTACATACGAGAACGAGCGTCACGCAGGCACTCGTACATATCATTCACGGTTGATACGATTTGATCCTGCGGATACTCCCGCTCACCTACCTCAGATATCGTTACCCAGTATCTCTGGAGGCGTTGCGTTGCTGCATTGTCTAACCAGACACGAATCTCTCTGACATTGGCGACATTTACAGTGCTTGTATCCTCTTTTTCTTCATTCAAGACTTTCAACGTACAAAGATGTTTTCGTATAGAATCTTTTGCCATTGCACACGCCATATTTACATACTTGGTATTTAGTTGCACAACGCTCGTTTTTTCCCTGCGCACAGTGGTTGATAGATTTACATTCGTAGCTCGTGATGTTAGACGTGTGATTGATAGTAACATCGTCGAAAGCGTGTCTATAGCCTCGACTGCTGACCTCATTTCATCAAACTCCGTCCAGAAGCAGCACACGCGCCCCCCACAGCCCACTCCTACAATCTCACCTTCACATCTATCTATGCTCGTTTTCATACTTGCGTCCGTGGTGTCGTTCCTGCCGCCATTTGAACTCGAACTATCGTCATGTCGAATCAATTTTGTCAGCTTATTCATCGTAACTCCATATGTCGTACCACCCCATTGCAAGCACACATCCAGCAATTGTGCAAGGGCAAAAAACACACTCGCGGGCTCAAGAGGTAAAATTTTACTCTCCCCAATCGTACGGTCGTCCGCACTTTCTGCAGATCTGGGTCTCACGAGCGACGGCTGACGAGCAGACATGTCGCACTTACACGTCCTGTCTTTCATGGTTTCTTTCGACCGATGTGTGCTTGTGTTATTTTGCCGAATGGGGAAATGAGCGGAGTTTACAGACGTATCATTACTCCGGTCGTGTGGGTGGTCGGTGTACGGGCTCGACATAGTGTCTGTACGACATTCCGTCCTTGTCGGCAAGTCACGCCAGCGCAATGTTCTTATACATCGTAGTACGCAAGAGAGAGCGGTGTATCTAGGCAAGACTTGTGCGTTACCTATACTTAATCCTACACCAAGATCGTTGCTTGTGACTGTTCTATCATACACAGCAAAGTTGGGGTGCGCAACAGTAGGAAGGGGAAGAGAGGCCAAAAGGCCATCACAGCTGGCTTGAAGGATGTCTTCGCATATATCCCCAGCGAAATATGTGTCCAGCAAGCCTTTGTACGGTTAAGTGCGTATGGGTATGAAAATGGTGATATATGTATTGCGTCAGTGTAAGATGAAAGCATACTACGCATGATCTGTGTGCTGGTATTCGTGTTTACGAGAGAAGAACAGCCAGTAGGTAGAGATGAGAAGCACAAGCAAAGCCTATACTCAGCCCGTAACCAGAACACCATCACGTGCAACACGTGCATATAGGACAGATACTATAGTGACGATAGAGTCATCTCCTTGCAGTAGCACGTAACAAACAAACAAAGACGAAAAAAGATACACGCGCATACCTGTTGCAATTGCCACGTGAGTAACCTCATCCCAGTCTGTCGTGGGCTTGATGTACGGTAAGTGGTATAATTGTGTTCTGTCTACTATCATCAACACACGTACTAGAGACGACAAAGTACGGGCGCAGATTCTCAAACCATTCGTGGAATGAAGATAGGCTACGGCACCACAAACAGGCGGCGCGTTGATGTTGTCCGGTTCGTCAATGAGCTTTATATTTCTCGTGTGTACTGTAGATCAACAAGATTGAAGTAAGTAAATGCAGTTGTGGATGGTATTGTGCGTCAATGGTTGCGTATTAGTTCACGGCTCGAGTACGTGGATTCACACAATCGTGCACGCGAGCGAGGAAATATTAGTAGACATTGCAATCGACGATCTTACGGTTCACGTGGTAACCGCAAATGTAAGAGGTATGTGGGTATGTAAACTAACTTCATACATATGTGGGTGTAAGGCTACGTTTGTGAGTTCGTGTGCGCTCGTACGTATGTGTGTGTCAGCAGGATAGCTGATAGTTTTATTGTTGTTTATCCTACACCGACAATCAAGTATCATCAATAATGTTATTGATGATGCATGTAAGCAAAATATGCTCTCATGAACTGTTGCACTACCTTTCATGCGAAATCGTGCATATTTCATACCAGTATCGTTATGTAAGGGCCCGCTAGAGAAGACTCGAGCTTGCTCATTCGCAAGGGCAGGTATATGCATGTCGCTAATATTTAATAGATCTCTTAAAGTACACAAGGCTTTGAATAGAGATTCTACACCCGCAAGTTCAACGACCAACATAATAACAACGTCAGAGTTTCCAACAAGAACGCTTTCTAAAATACTAAGAGCCGCATGGCATCTGCAAATGTGTTTTTGCGACAATGATTGGTATAAGAATGAATGTGGACGATATGTATATATACGTGTGTGCATGCAGTATATCCCACGTGAACCCGTTTTAACCATGCGTGCCTACTCTGGACCAATAGAATCTGTGCATACGCGTGTAATCGTATATCTTTGCTCATCTGTTATATGTCTGTCTGTACGTCTAGGTACATGTGTATATGTATGCAAATTTTATATTCTTTATAGTTGCGCGCGCATGTAATCATATACATGTATTTGTGCAAGCAGATGAGTATGTTTACGTTTTCGATGTGGCATGACCGTACTATGGCACGTATAGTTACCTTTCTACCATGGTTACTATCTCAACTCCAGTCGCCCGCGTAGCATTCCTTGCATCGCCTGAGAGCTCGTCTAAGGCAAATTCTAGTGAAGTTACCGCGAGACTAAGCAGTTCAGACAACATTATACCTTCGGTTTGCGAGGTACGTCTACTTAAATCATTACCACTCCTGTATATGGTAAGTATGGCCATGTGTTCGGCAAAGAAGCGAGATAAGATGCATTGCCATTGTGTTTGTGGTTGAGTCTGTGCGCCTCAATGTGTGGAAGTTTGTTAGGGTATGAACAAGGTTTCATTTTTTGAGTGTATATACTTATATCTACATGGGTGACTGTGCGTGCGTCGCCGAAGGGAGTAGCCTATATATGTATCCATGCGGACATGTCGATGGGTGTACTCAGATGCATACACGTGCCAGTACACGTACACACGCAAAAGTAAATACATGTATACATCTACATATACACATACATACCTGTGAGATTGTGTGGCAGTGGTAGTTGTGAGCGACCATAGCACCAACGATGTCACACGATCGATGAGTTGGTTCGGGCATGTCATGAGCAGTCGCATGGCATGCTTTTCCCCACCTTCGGCCACAAAATATGCTCGAACACGTTCATCCGTACGCAGCATAACACGAAAGAGATCAAGTGACATGCCACAAACAACCACCGTCACTACGATTAACATGTGTGATGTTGTGTCAATACATGAGTGGACGTATGTGTATGTTTCCTTTGAGTGAGTACTAACGAAGAATCGCCTGTACACGTAGAATCACATGAAAGATATCAAGTTAGAAGTTGTACAAATCGTCGTCATCTAAATAGATGTGCCAACATTGCGAGATGCACCAAAGAGTATCGCACACGTCCATAGCAATGCATTAGTCTTTGTATTGCGTGGATTGTCACCATATCTCTTTCTAAGAATGGAAAAAACAGATTGTAACTCGCATACATACGTACGCACGTGCACACATTCACCTACATTGGCGTATATCTGTTGTGTTTGCATGTGCATGCGTGTGATGGACTCGAGTACTCCGCAGACAACATTTACAAACGACCTGTATACCAAATATCATTAGTGGTACATCACACATGGCTATACTTGATATTAGCAAGTATATGTGCATCGATGTTTTATCGGCAGTACATGTAAGGCGTGATATGTCAGTGTTTTTGCTTGTGGATGTGACGTGATCCTGGGCGTAAGCGAGGGTGTGAGTCACAGGACCACGTAAAAGTATGTGCGTGTGTGTGCGTGCAATATTTTACAACTAGCACATACTCTGTTGACATGTACTCTTCCAATCCGTATTTGATATACGAAGTGAAAGTAAGCATTCAATCACACCAACTCCACTAAAATGCTTGGCTATGAATGCAAAAAGGTTGCGGTCATTCTTATTTTCTTCACAGTCTACGTCTGTAGCGATGACTGGCTGAACAAACACAATTCGCCTGGGGTCGCAAACAAATCTGCATTGCACATGTGAGTGGGGCCTTGATATGAGTGTGGTCTTCGTACTAGTGTGAGTGGTTAATTTAGTTTCACTAATATATTGTCGAGTTTCTACATCCATTTCACTTCCCTATAAAAGCAAATAAACTTCCCAAGTCTGACTCGCCATAATATAAGAATATACTGGCATGTATATACACCAAATAAGCTTACCGTTTCAATAGAACATCAACCACTCCGCTCTTTCGAAAAATATCAATAATTGTGTCTGCATTAGAAATGTCATTGGATTTATAGTTCATTCCATTCAAACACGCCTGCAGCGCCACAAGTACAGCAGTGATCTGGACGTGGGACAGAAGTGAAGGAGATGAAAGCATTGGATCAGACAACTCCTTCAGCGTTTTCAAGAGCCAATCAGCCTTGAGGCATATATGTGGGTTCATCACAAGTTCATTTTCACTGCTGTCGCTCTCACTCGATGTGTCACCATACTTGACGTTACTATTTTTACTATGCGATTGTGAGACTGAGTGTCTCCACGCGTTGTATTCGGAGGAAAATAACACCAACTGTTCCAATTTCATAGCCGTAACCACGAAGGCTGCGCTGTCATCTGTGGTCTGCTGCATAGTAACTTCATACGTTGTACCTTCAAGCACAACTTATGTCTGTCAATATGATAGCATGTGAATATATATATAACGTTTTAGCTTATGCACAACTAAGCAATAGAACCACACAGGAAGGAACTCGAGGAAAAAAGGCTACCACTCATACTGTCGTTAATCTCTACCGTTCACAAAACTTAAAATGGCATACACATACGTCTACTGTGTACATTTTTGCCTGTGTGTGCGCGTGTGTGTGTATGTGTGTGCGTAAGCATAAACAAGCGTAGATGCCTTTGTACTTGTGTGGACGTGTATCGTGGGTGGAAGGTATGTGTGTGTGTGTGTGTGTGTGTGTGTGTGTGTGTGAGAAAGAGAGTGAGTAAGTGAACATATATGTGCGCGTGTGTGTGTGCGTGTGTGATTGAGTGAGTGTGTATGTGTGTGTGTATGTGTGTGTGTATGTGTGTATGTGTATGTCGTGGGCAGGGAGGTGTGTCTGCGTGTGTGCGTGTGTATATGTGTATGTATATGTATGTCTTTTATATATGTGTTGTGTTTGTGTGTGCACATACCGGGTTAGCCAACAGCAATTTTATAGGTTTTGCCTTGTTATTTCTCACTCCCACCCTCCCACATTCCTACACATTTATTCTGTGTCCTTTGTATTTGTCTTGTACCGATTCAAAGGGGTATTTATTGTCTTGACAACCGTTTCCAAGATAAGTCTTCTCGCCATTATTCTTCGCACTCAACTGATGCACATTCAAGGAAAACTGCCCTGATGTTTTACACAAACGAATCTATAATACATTATTATTTCGTAGGTTCCCCTACATGACTGTGTCTATTAAATAAAGTCGCTGCATGTTCTGATATTTCTGAATTATGCTAAATCTCTGCTTATATTTCAATAGTTCATCTTTAAACACATGAACTAGAATATCGCTGTGGGCGTTATTTGAACTCTTGGCGCAGCACTAAAAATGCCCTTGTAGTAAAACTCATGGAACGTTCGACTTCAAGGTTTTGTCGTTTTGACTCCACCTGCCGCATATGATTCTCAAGTCCTTACTTTTCGCAGATTAATCGTTGTACCATTCTGGTTTGAGTGGTTTCGCCTTTCAATTGTTCTCCCTGAGCCAAGCGTTGGTCAGTTCAATAGATTCTTTCCGAGAAATCATGAGTGATTTGGTCTGATCGGTCCGATCTTAAGTTTCAGTTCTTGCCCTAGCCATTGTGTAGCACGACTTTGTTGCAAGATGTGATGCTCAAGGGGTTCCATAGTAATATGTATGAGCGATACTTCTTTTTTATCCATCCATTTATTATTCTTTCTATCTATTATTCTTCTTCTTTACAAACGGCTTCTATTTCCACCATTTCAGTAATGCGTATCTCTCAATATCATCTTATAGGCTCCCAATTCTACAAGATGAATTGTGCACAAGTGACAAGCCTAAAAATCAAGCAGATCGTTTGATACAAAAGTCTAGATTCCCCAGCAGTGGCAAAATACTTGACGATATATTGTTTGTTCCTACGTGTCATACAATTTAAGGTGGTTAATATAGACGAACGGATTTTGGGCTTTATGACTTACTACGGAAGGGGCACAAAACATATAATTACATGTGATTATACAATCTGCTTACACGTCAAAACGCTTTGTTATTCATTTACGTACGCGGGCAAGCTCCGTGATGTTAGATGAACAATGAAAGAACGCGTGAAAACCATCTTAACTCCCAAGTCAGAAAGAGTGTGCGAATGCAATTTTAATATGATCTCCTAGTCCGTAAATGGTTGTCCAATAAAAGATGGTTTAGTTTTGATTCCCTGTTTTGCGTAATGGTGCAAGTTTTGATTAAATATTGTTTCTTTCCAGCACATGACATAATAGTGCCAATACGCATTCGTAGTTCTTATGTTCCCCACATTGACAATACAAAAGCATATTATGTTTGGTGGATCGAGTTATAAACATATTTGCACCATTGTACTGTATGTTAAACAATCATAGTAATGTGCTTGTTTACAGAATTATGTGTGTATAGATGTGCGTTCAGTGAGACTGCTTACACAACACGCATGGAGACCCTCACTTGGGTGTCTAAAACTGGAAGGAGCTGAGTTCAAAATTGATCACAAATTTGTCCCGCGTTCACTCGTGGCCGAACTAATCAATCCGCTCTTTTATGTTTTTACGTGATCTTTTTATGCGTGCATGGAAGGCATGAGCATGTAGTTTCTATTTTCAAAAAACCTGTCTTTTTATATGATTGAGTTTGGGTTTAGTGCATTTAATGCTGTGAAAACTTTGGAAACTCCTCTTTCGAAAGAGGAGCTCAATAAGCTCGTGCTACGTGTCAGTAATTCCCACTTGAGAAAAAAACGTTTGTCAACGACGTCTGTACTCAGACATGTTTTCTGTTGTTGGTAATGATGGTTTGGTTTCAATTCTATGTATTCTATGTGAGAATAATGGTGCGTCTAGACGCTGACTTACATAAGCGTGCATATCATCTTAATCTTTCAACTCTACGGCATCAGGAAGAAAAAGTGCACTACAGGACGAATAAGAACAATTTCAAGGGCGAAACCATGAGTTCGTACACCGTTGACTGGGCTCCCAAAGTGCTTGTGCTAGTGCCTGAGCAGGGAAATGGCGACAAGAGTACGTTGTACGATGATGGCAAACTCACTAGTGGCCAAAAGTATGTTTGGTTTCATACCCAGTATATCAGCATGCGATCGTATATTTAATAGACATTGTGCATGCTTATGAATGTCGTGTATGCGCTAATTTGGAAACACTTTTATTCTTGTGGGTTTACAGAATCAATCCTGAACGTTATCACTAGTTATCGAAATATCTTTTAATCTAAGAAAAATTCATCTGTACGCTCTTTAGTTTTTTGGGTTTCTTGGCATGCTTGTGAGAAGAGAGCCATTGGTTGGGCATACATAATTCAACGTATGCAAGTACATATCTGTTATATGTTAACCAAGGAGTGACGATGTTGCAATATGAGAAGGGCATATGTACAACGAACATTGTTCGCCGCGGTTTACGTTCACAATATATATATATGTATATATATCCATAGTGCTTGCTGCTGTGTTTGTTTATTCCCACTATGCCATGACCGATATGATTGCAAGTTGAGAAAGTTTAATTATATATGTCACAGTGCATGACACGGACGGCGTTCACTGGTTCTATCCTTAAGGGTGTTGCGTTAACAAGGTTTTAACAAAGTTATTAGAAGAGGATGTGTTAAGTGAGAGAATGTTTAATCAGTATGTCACAGTGCAGGTAGATGGACTGGATGTTTGTGAAGCACCGTAGGTGGACCTATTCCTTTAAAGATTCTCAATTTGTCATCACAATGGGCACTAGAACGTATTTATCCATAACCCGTTCAATATGCGTGTGTAAGTTCATTGTGTGCGGCCATAAAGCTGTTTATACGAATCTCTTTTAGGGTTCAGGGTCTACTAAATCTCACCAAAGAAGATACTAAAACTTTGTTCTTACATGGTGCAAGTATGAGTCTTAACATTTATATTTATTCTATCATTTGGGTTAGGAGATATTTTTCTTTCAAGTAATATAGTGCAATGCTATTAATTTCGCAGATACAAAATATGAAATATCTGTTACAACTACATGCAATATAATGTGTCCTGAAACGCAAAATAAATGCATGAATTGAAGCGATAAACACAATATCACGTTAGAACGCAGGATGATATACTTCGGATCACGATAAATATGGGCACGTAATCAACAGAAAATTCCCACCCATGTCATTATGCCTTTCAACGTGTGCCTTTCAACGTGTAAATATTTTATAGATTTCATGTTGATAAGAGCATAACCAAATTTATAACGAATCCTATTCTATTTACGTGATAAGTTGAATTATATGGTTGTGCGCAATACTGTCTAAAACATCGCCCTGAACACTATTGCACTACAAGTTTAGAGTACACGAATAAAGCATCATAGGTTAACAAATGCATCTTGATTTGTGCAAAATTTATTAAAGCGGCAGCTCGGTATTAATAATACTTTAAAGCATTACCCTTCTTGCACAGTGCAAAAGTACCAATATACATGCACGCTGTGTGAACTATAACTTGTATAGCATATTTTTCCACCCTTATCATTTCACTTGGTCGTTGTCCTCCATTTCGTGTATAAGTCTAAATCAATAAACCGTGAGCGCATGTCGAGTGAGCGATCACCTTGTATTAGAGTGCCAGAAATTTTTGCTCAAGCAGCTACAACTTGACACACTTGCCAAGTGAAAGCGATCACCTCGTGCTTGGGGTTGGCACGTTACCGCGTGCGAACGAAGCGTGTCCTCTTCATACCACGAACCAAACCAGAGACTAAATGTGGTCTAAAATTTAACTATCTCGACTATAACGTATAGTTCTTAAGTTTACATTCTATTACGTCAGTGAAGTACGTTGTGTAAATAATCCCAAAAGTTTACGTAATATTGTGCCTCAATGTACGGATGGTTCAATGGTTTATACCACCGGAAGGTTAACACGAACTACATGAGCAGAGTAAAACAGTTTCGTTTCTCGTAAAGACATACAGAACTCTATGTATAACAACATGAGATTAAACTTCTCATATCATTGGAATAGCATCACATAAAACACACAAAACAACACAAAACTAAAGTAATACAGCTTCTTATAGTTCATACTAGGTACCGAACTGTCGTATGTAGTTGCCGCATGCATGCGAGAAGTAGTCGTCAAAAGCTAGAATACACATACACACACACACGCACATATATACTCACACACGCACACGCATACTTACGCAAACAGACGCACGTACACACGCACACAACGTACAGCACGTTTTTAAGTACAATGCACGTACTCGACTCGTAGAAGCTCTTTTTTACTTGTCATATAATCACACACACGCACACACAGACACAACGTACAGCACGTTTTTAATACGATGCACGGACTCGACTCGTAGAAGCTCTTCTTTACTGTTGTTGTGGTATCTCACTTTTCAAATACGCAAGAATAGTACAGCGCTAGACAATATTAAGGCAATTGCGGCAATTGCATATGCATGTATTTGTTAGTGCCATTACTATTTAGAAATGGATTTCAGTGTATGTTGCCGTGGTGCACAGCCGCTACTTCGTCTCGTTCCCAGATGTGGGCAGATCCAATCTTTTACGTATAGATATGCACGCACGCAGGCACCGCATAGAGTACGAACATACGTCTCATACAGCACACATAAAGCATTTAAAGATGTATCATTCCACAACGCATGCATTGTAAGAAGAAATAGCCAACAGTGCGCACATATTGAAAATACTATAAATATTGGTGCGCATATCAAAGGCAATCGATTATCTGCTGCAATACAAAGTACGGAGTGTGTATATAACGTGCGTCATCAGCAAATCCGTCAGTTGCATGCGACGACTAGTTTGTATGCAAACAGACGGGGTCGTAGTAGTGTATGGAGAGTGAAAGGGAGAAAGGATGAGCTTATACCTGCTACGAGTGGAGGTACTGTCATGGATCGATTTGAACGTTATTCAGGTGCTGTGGGAAGAAATGACGAGGGTATAAATAGTACTGGCAGTGTTTCGGAACTCATAGGCAGTGCTAGGAAATTAGAAGACGAGGTAATTGACCGATGGGAGACGGCGGTGACGATGCTGTTGATACGGCTGCGGGAGAGAAGATCAGCTCCTAGCTATCGTGACAAAACAAATGATCGAAAGAAACGTACGCCCACATCTGAGGTTCCGGAAGGGTATGTCGATAACCACTTGCGTGTACCACCGCAATTGAAATGTCTATGTAGTGTACCAGTGGTAATGTACCCCTCCAAGGTGGAGTGTGAAACGACGTCTATTAATGTACGTTTTTGCTGTATTCTGGCGTGCAGAGAATGCCTTTTCTGGAGTGCCGGAAATAGAAATATACGGAAGTTGCTACAGGTCTACGTCAGCTTTTCGTTCAAATTCTTTCATATATTCTAAGTAGTCTCTTTTGCATTCTAGAGGATAGGTTTCGTTGTTATCAGTGTATGGTGCAAGAGTCTCAAACTACTGTGGTACACACGCTTTTATGTATAGTCACGTGATATATACATCGTAAAGTGCATATTTGCGAATGCACATTGAGTTATGCGATTTATTAATCCCTGTTTTTCGAATTTATGCAATAGAATGAAGAAAACAGACTCTTTGACGTCTTGGTTTAAGCAATGTCTACGAAATGGCTCACTTGATACGCATGTGTGTAGCATCGTACTGGAGAGCGAGTTAAAAATGAACAGACTGGCTGCTGCAATGGAGATGTATGAGGTAAATATGGTGGGTGAACATTGTTAAATGATCGATAAACGAGGATTTGGACATGACGTTATTGTTTCGTATGTGCTTGGGTCCGTTTAAAAACATCAACTTATTTGTGAATTTTTGTTTCTTGTATTGTATGTGTACAAGAAACTTTAGTACTCCGTCGCATGCACACGCTTTTATGCATGCGTGTACGTGCTTGTACGTGATGTATACTCTGGGATGTATTGTAGTGTCGCCATCAATTTACACCATAACACTTATCAAGACGTACACATGTACGCACATACATATTCACGCATATTTGCATGGTTATATAGGCTGCGAAGGGGAAAAACATATTCCCGTCTCCTAGTACATACGACGTGCTCCTTCCATGCCTATCTCGTCAGTTGGCTGTAGGGAAAGGAGACATCAACAAGTTCAAGATAGTTGCAATGGATATACTTGATAACAACTTACCACTCACGGAGTTCACTCTTGGGGCTCTATTGCCGAGTCGTTGTTGGTCGGACGATGAGAAGAGTCACATCCTGAAGAAAGGCTTTGCTCCGTTTCTCAGGCCACGCACAGAACTAGGTGGAGGTACTATTGGTGTGATTGAGAATGTTGATGAGCCTAATGTGCCGGCACACGTATTTGCCATAGGATTGTCGGCGCTGGCGAAGAATGGTTTGTATCAGCACGCCAAAACTTGGTTCGATGAACTAATCCGCGCCGTAGATAATTACAATGTCACCAGTGGTCTCACACAAGTTCCCTATGAAAGCAACGGCGGTTTAGATGACGATCTGAACCAAGATATTGTAAACTTTTCTGTACATACCGGATGTCCTGAATACCATGATAAGGTACATAACGCACGCCAGCTTTACGTGCAGAGGAGTATAGTCACGAATACGGCAACTTCCGGCCGTGTATCCGCAGATACGCACCCAATAGCTCCATTATTTGGAATGAATGTTATTGAAACAGCGTGTGAAGTGTACATTCAAAAGATGATAAATGTAGGAGGTCGACGTTTAAGAAACGTATCAAAATACACGGAACAGCGCATAGAACACTGGCAGTTTGGTTACGATGCGATACGGGCGATGGCTGCTGTGGGTGTAGCCGTCCCTCAGTCAATAGCAAGATCTGTAATGTACGACTGCAATAAATCCAGAGCACGTAAGCAAGCCCTGGAAGTGTATGGGATATTGGCTACTCAACGACATGATCGTGAGTACGTGAAGGCAATCAGGGCGAGGGGGGGTATGGGTGGTACAATTTTCGGTGTGCCGGACGCATCGGGGATGTTAGAGTACCCCGATACTCGAAAAATAATAGCGAATGCCAGCGTCACCATGAGAAGTCCTGACCCCTCTGTACACACTGAGTCCATTGCCATGGATATCGATACAGTGTACGCCGCGTTGACCGTGTGCGCGAACGAGAAGAATTCTTCTAAATTGGCGGAGCGGGTGTTATCGACCGCATTGTCGTATCGTCATTCACAGGTTGGGAGTACATACAAGCTCAGTCCTTTCAACTTGGAGAAACAGATATTGGCGGCTTGGGGAGATACTAGTGTAGATATTCGACCGCCCATGATCGATGCATATGGCATGTCGAGAGAGTGGAAGACGGCGCTGCAGATACTTAAGGGTACAAAGGTGTTCCACTTCCCTCCCAAGGGTAGTAGAAAACCACATGCTCTTAATCCACACGAAGACAGATTAGCTCTGCATAGGTTTATACGTGCGTTAGTGAAGTCAGGAGAGTGGGCGTATGCCCTAGGAGTGTTTGCACTCACAGTCAGAGACGCTCGAGTCACACTGCCCTCTCTTGCGGATCACACAGACTGCCAGCTTGTGAATACAGTCTATCCGTTGCCCCCAGGTTTTGGCCGGAACATACCTGTCGGTGCGTATCAGGCGACAATGACGATCTCTGAGTACACTGTCCTGCTACAGGCGCTTGTCATGGGATGTTTGTCTTCACTCTCGCAATCACAAGAAAAGCAACCTGTTACGGTCGATCTGCAACACACCGATGTTCCTACGTTTGATCGCGTTCTCCAAGCACTCTCCGCTATGCGCATGTTCCAAACCCACCAGTTTAACCCCGAACTCGACTTTGAGCAACGACAGTCAGGTCATCTTCGGAACGCGTATGATGCCAATTACAAGCAATGTCGCCATAAGAGAATCGGGTGGACTACCGGAAACAGTGAGTTTAACGATGTTGAGTATTTCTATTCTGCAGCACTCGATGCGCTAAGACACAGTGGCGAGTGGCGCGAAGCGTTCAGGCTATTTCTACGCATGAAAAGCGAAGGAAGGAATGTTCCGCTTGTACTCTATTCCTACGTTCAAAGCTCTGTATGTGGCCTTAGGCCTTTCAAGCATGCTGTGCGCGTACATGCTCGTGACAGTTCTTCAATCTGGTGGAAAGACGTAGAAGTAGACCACCCTCGTGATCGTCAGTGGGTGTCTTCGTTCTTGTCGTGTGGCTTGTCGTTGTGTCAACCGTTGTCACAGGTCGAAAGTATGGATTCATGTATGGACGTAGGTGAGAGCAGAGAGAGCGTAGGCAATCCCAGTAATTGTAGTAACGTGAATGCCACTGATGATGCTTCCCCAGTAACAAGTGCAGAAGTTATTGAGAGACTCGCAATCAGTGACAAACTCTTTGCTCAAGCCGAATCTTCTGGGATGTACCCTCTGTTCAGAATGTTCAGGGAGAATACTACCATCCGTGACAACCCCCTTGATCAAGCTGAAACTTCTGGAACTCACGGTCTGCTCAAAACTTTAACTGGGAATGTAGCCGCTTACGACTTGCATCACATGCTCATTGATGAGGCTTGTGCCGCTGTACGCTTCGTTATCGTCAACGATGAACGAATCCAATGTGAGGGTGAGAAGGAGACAGGCGATAAGGATAGTGATCAAACCATTGCGTTCTGTGTGGGCGGGGAGGGGATGCATATCGCTCACCATGTGCTAGGGGGAGTTCTGCAGATTATGTTTAAACGTCTTGGAGTACGAGTGCTGAACGAGGGAGCTAATGACTTCATCAAGACCTACGTTATTGTTAGTTTGTCAGATTTACGAAAATGTCGGGAGAGGCTGGCCCTTACAGGATATTTGTAAGTGTATACTACACAGGATGAGAATTTAGTCCACCAAGTGCACATAAATAAAAGTGTACTTACTTATATACGTAGACTCCCGTATTCCCACAGCTTCGGTCAACCTATAACGAGACTTTCTAAAATCAACATTCTCTCTCACTTACCGGAAGAGTGTATACACAGAGAAAACTTGCGTCATTCAAGACACATTGAGAAACACGAGCTGGTTAATACAGCAGAGTTGGAACGCAATTGTGAGGTGGTGGGTGGGACCATTGGATTGGAGGCAAAGTCATGCCTGGTTCTTCTAAAATATATTGATGCTATCAATATTACTAACTGCACCTCTTAATGTCTCAAAATTCATGAGTTCGTTTATCCTTCTACCAGGCGTAAAGATCAGCCACTATCATGTGAAAGCCAAAACAGATACTTATAAATTATCAAATATCGGAGGTTGCGCTCAGAAATAAGTCAAGTTGTATGCTATATTCCAAACACACTTTACGTAGAATAATTTACATTATATAAAATCTTTCCACGGGGTGAAAATGGAAACGAAGGAAACGTTGGACCGAACTCGTGTATATTACGATACATGCGGTGCCAGTGGAGTACATCGCGAAGATCACCAGTTGCAAAGTTTAACAATAATCGTTCGCTCAGTCGATAACAAGTGGGAGAGTTCGTATGGAAACGAGAGCAAAAGAATCTAAAGACCGCTTGTAACCTTATGTTCTACAAGCATTTATCATGTACAGCAAAATATATAATAAGTCCTTCCAGACAGCTGCAGGGTTAGCTTACTTTGCACGACTTTGCGATAGACATATCCTAAAACACCTAAGTACAATGAATGTTTGAAAAGATTCATACGTCACCCTAAACCCTAAACCCTAAACCCTAAACCATAAATCGATGGTTCACTCTACCCTATCTCGATGTGAAGAGTGAGGTGGGAAGGTTTGAGGGGAGGTGGGAAGCTTTCTTAACCAAGAGGATGTGATGTAGTGAATGATGAAAAAAGATAAGGTATGGATGGGATGGGCACTGTGAATGTGCCGTTCTTGTGCTTATCATTCATTTCCACACGGCTCAACAGCACTGTACTCTTACCCACCGCACACCCACCCACACGCAAACACACAAACACACACACACACACACACACACACAATTGGGTATTGGCCGTTTACCACTATCCGCGGAAGAAAACACCATTTAAAGTAAAAATAGTAGAACGTCGAGCGGAGTACTTAAAACTCTAAATTAATTGGTTAATAATGAAAGCGTATAAGAATATCCCTTTTAATTGGTGTACAGGACATGGGCATAAGTAGTCCATCAATCATTTCACGTACAGATTTTGCCCTTTCTTGAATACCAGCAGTGGGTAGATGGGTAGTCCTTATGGCTGATTAAAACCGTATTATACGTAATTACCATGGGACATGAATGTGATATCGGATGTTGGACATGAATGTTACGAAGTAGGCGTGGTGGCGGACGGACAAATAAAGCCGTAGGCAATCTTCACATATTTGAATACGTTTATTGGGCGATCTCCGCCCGCGGCGTTTTTTGAGTTCCCCGCACCGCATATCCCAGTTAGCGCCAGCGACAGCTTCTTATATCAATACTGTGGCCATCGGCTGGACCTGCACAACAGGACAAACCTTTTTTTAGGGCTGTATATAATATATATTTTAGGGCCTTTGGCTTGAAATCTAGGTAAATCATACCTATAATTTGGTCCTAGGGCCAGAAGAAGGGTTTTATTTTTCCGCTCACTCTTTTCTCTTTAGTTCGTAACTTGTTGGGATGATCAATCAATACAGACCGACCGTCCGACTGACTGACTGACTGACTGACCGACCGACCGACCGACCGACCGACTGACTGACTGACTGACTGACCGACCGACCGACCGACCGACCGACCGACCGACCGACCGACCGACCGACCGAAACGACTAACATCGGCCGCTGCCCTATCAGTGTTTTCTGCACACGACTATCTCACCCTCACACAACGACACATTCAACCACACACACCAACACAACACATTTACAACACATACCTGACGTGCCTCTCCCACACGTCTCACACATACACAGACAAATACACACTTATATACATATACACAAACATATAAACATATAAACATATAAATATATAAATATAAAAACACACACGCACATTCACTCACTCATATACGTCGGGACTGGTGTGTACATACATGAGTGTATCTTTCGTTGGGATAGACGGGTACGCACTATTGTTCGTGTTTTTTTAGTGTGGTCAAGTGTTTAATAGTTGCCCAACACATAAGATCATATATCGCTGGCCACGTGCAGTAGTGCGTTCGTAACGACAGTGGGTTTTTCGCGTTGATTACAGCTGTACAATATGGGTAATAAAAACTCCAAGATGGAAGGTGGGGTGGACATGGAGAACTTGAGAAGGGACTCGGAGGGAGTTATCAAGGTCACTTCAGGGACGCCTTTTCTTCATTCTGCGTCCAGAGACATGTTGACAGACGCCGGCAGTATAAAGGGTATTGCAGCGTGATGCATATGTGCATAATACAAACAACTATTGTAAATCCATAAATGTGTATGTTGGCATGTATATTGCGTCCTTATGCAAAATATGGTTGCTGTAATGCAGACTTTCGTTTCTGTCCATCTATCAGTGTCTGGCGCATGCTAATATACAATGTAACCAGAATATACACGATCTCAATACGGAATGTTTGTAATTACATTATGTGGGCTAGCAATCCTTGTTACCCATCTGTGATCACATATTGGCACATACGAAATCCGTACACGTGCGATACTCGAAGCATGCACTTACACTACTGTTGTACACAAAACCACACATACAAGAAAGGCTGTGTTAAAGATCCTTATAAGTGTACTGATTATAGTTTAATTTGATGAATCGCTTATTCCAACTACCGTTGACACGCTTCCTTCCACACATGAACCACCCCAACCCACACAAAAACAATTCCAGGTTCGTTAAATAGTCCTTCGTCAAATCGTACATCCAGTACACCGAAGAGTATTGTGTTACGAAATAAGCCTGTACATGATGCAGCTGGTGTTCAAAAGCGTTCAAATGTCCAAAAACATGAGTCTGGGAGATCATCGTCTGTTGCAGATGATTCGTTTGCAAAGGTTGAGATGGGAGAGGATGCTATGAATGGTACTTTACACACAAGTAATACCATCAACAACCAGCCAATGTCGAGCAATGATTTACGTGCACATATGTCGGGTGTTCTGAAGCGAATTAACATGAAGGCATTGGTACGTAGTATCAGCCAGAAGAAGGACCCCAAGACGAATGAGGATTGCACAAGTATGAATGGGGATTCCGAGTGTCAGTATGCCGACAACGGTACTGAGCGCAAGGTATCTGTTGCGCGTTGGAATACAGTGAAATATGGAAGTAGGGTCGATGGCACACGTGACAAATCCAGCAATGTAGGAATCAATAGAGATGAGAATCAGCCAGGTGATTGGCTAGGCAAGAGTGTTAATGCTGGCCGTAATACCAACTTTACATCTGATCACGGCCAAGATGGGGCCAGCAGTGGTTCTTCGTATGCGCCTTTGTCCGAGACAAAGACTCAGGGCCTGACCATGACGGGTAAGGCCGGATCGGACGCGGTTGTCGGTGCTGGGAGAATTCAGAAACAGCTACCTGCGTCAAAACTTCGGAGTGTTCAACCTAGTGGGAATGGTGTAGCAGCTAGTCACAGTAATAATCAATTTAATAACTGTACAATGGTGAATGATTGTTTGCTTATGGAAAATTCGCTGGCGGGTATGAGTATGAATACAAATGGTGATAGTATGAGTGCGTTTGCGTCCGGATGTGATGAAGGTGTCACGTATGACACACTAGGTGGTGAGAGTACTGGCTTCGACGTCGTGGGGTCCATCAAGGAGGATTACAGAATCAACAATAGGAATAAGGCCGGGAACGCGAATGTAGCTTTACCCAAGTATAAACAGTATAGTCAACAGCGACATCATGCGGCGATCAGCAACCATCATATTTATGCCGGCAAAGCTACAAACGGCAACATACCGAACATATCTTCTAACAATTCAAGTAAATTAAACACAGATGCACTCATAACAAAGGCACCGCTACGTAAAACACAGAGCTCCATGGGGTTTGCCCAGCCGTGCATCCAACACATAAGCGATCGTGTGCCATCAAAAGACGGCAAGGATACGAAAAAGTTTTATGCACAGTCGGAGCCTGGGCTTTCGTCTGCTAAGATCACTCAAAACCCTCTAAAGAATAAGACAAGGCGAAAAAGTGAGAAGATTTCTGGTGGGGCAATTATGTTTGCCAAAGCGTCAAATAAACCTACGGAGATGTCGTTAGTGGAGACGTCTGAGCTGGATAGGCCAATGATGTTTCGGTCAAACTCATGCTCCACCCTGTTTGTAGATCAAACTGTTAGTAAACCGGACTTGGATAATATTCTGCGATGGTGAGTGATACGTGCGAGCAGGCATACACGTATATACATGAGTGATTTATGTTAAATGAGTATTCTACGCACAGTTAGGAGAACGATGTACGCAGTTTGAAAATTGCCAGTTTGAAAGTGTATCTACTTCTCTCCCACACGTTCTCTGACGTATCCGTATATACATATAGTATCAACAACTTACTCACTTGGATGCACGCGCTCGCACGTATCTACTTCTCTCCAACACGTTCTCTCACGTATCCGTATATACATATAGTATCAACAACTTACTCACTTGGATGCACGCGCTCGCACGTACATGTAGCATGGCCATCGCGTTTCATCTGCAATTCCTGCGACTTCAGCGGGCTGGAATATCAGACGTGGAGAGTGGTAGCAAAAGCTCTTTCACCACTACACCCCTCAAAGGCTACGACCGTCGCCAGCATAGGCAGTTTTCAGATAGCTCAGATGCGCTTTTTCTGGATGGGCGAAAACGTAAGTATTTACATAGTTTGTTGAATGTTCTGTGTATGCAACACTCGCATATTTGACCTCGTGTCACAACACCGGCTTACCATCCGACTGACCCAATCACGCACACAATCCTATAGATTTTTCACGAACTCCCGCCAGTGTTAAGAATCTCCACAAATGTGAAAGTGCGCGCGTGCGATCGGGCGGATTCGACTCTCTTGCCACGCAAAAGTTCACCAAGAACGTCCATCTACCCGATTTCCCAATCATTTTCGATGAGATGAAACACCCACTAACTTCTGGCCGAGTCCTACCCAACTACAAACATACCATTCCGTCAGCCAATGAAATGTATGAATTTTTAAGGGCGTTTTTCTCTGCAGCATTGTTGAAAGCCGAGGTGGCGATTGTGGCGATGGTATATATCTCACGGTTGGAGGACCAGGCCGCTGTCACACTTCAACCTGCAAACTGGAAAAGAGTCCTTCTTGGAGCTAGTATGCTAGCCAGTAAGGTGTGTATGTAATGTACTTTATACATATGTATACATCTGTTTTCTCCGTGTAGTTCTTTCTTTCACGCCTGTAGTGTAGTTAAAGCAATGGCTACGTCCACAGACTGAATTTTACTAAGCAGTATTCTTTTTGTGGTATTATGCTGACAATTCAGTGGGTGTACTATGCAATATTTTTAGCGCATGTTTCTGTGTGCGTGCTCGATGGTACCGATTTTAATATATTTACTATATTTAGTGTCCTAATGAATCATATTTAAAACACGGTGTATTCAGATTACGTATTTCATTGTGTGCTCATTATCAATTCTCTGTAATTCCATTGTTTTACACGGAAGGTGTGGGACGACCAAGCCGTGTGGAATGCTGACTTCTGTACAGTACTTCCAGATGTATCAGTTGAAGATATGAACACTCTGGAGAGAGTGGTTTTGGAAAAGTTGACTTACGATGTTAGGTATGCAATGTCTTTGTACACTTTTTTTCTTCGTGTTTTAACGCGAGGCCACTTCATTGTAAATACACTTTCAAGGCAAATCAATCTTCACGTGTTTAATGTGTGTGTTGGTCTTGTGATGTCAGCCATGTTTGGATACAGAATGTCTACATAATATTTATGCAACGCTCGATCTTTGGTTCCGATGTAGTAATTGATTCAATCCCTTTATTATCCCTTATAATGCATAGTGTGACGCCCAGCCAATACGTTCAACACTATTTTCACATGCGTCAGTATGGCTTGGAGGCCGACCTTCACGATGGGCGTGGTATGCTTCCCCTCACAGTCACAAATTGTCATCAGATGGATGCTATTTCTAAGGACAGTATCATTGTAAGTGTGTATGGAGAATACATGTATCGGTATGCATGAATATACATGCTTTTGTGTGGTGAAGGATGACTCAATTTCATGATGCCAACTTCTGTTTGCTCTCACGGTGACTAGATAGCGCCAATGAATTCGATTTCCTTGTTTGGTTTTAGTATGATCTTATGTGTGTACATATCTGTACGACTTCAGTATCTAACCACTGCCGAAAACTAAATACAACTTAAGTGTATTAGTATATGAGTAGTCGTTTTGCATACATAGATGTTTATACCCACAAATGTGTAGAGTGGGTGAGCGTCGTTGTAGTCATATTTAGTTGAGTAATGTTATGATGTGCAAACACGTGTCATGTATTTACTTCTTACACTACCAACCAACCCTTGCCAACACAGGATTTAAGCAAAAAGACAAAGCTGCTACAAACACATAGTTCCGAGGATCTTTTGGGAGATGCTAACATCGTGCTAATGTGAGATGTTTTCTCTCAGATACCATCTTGTACAAAGTGCAACACAGTCATTGTATCCGAGGACATCTTGCAACATTTCTGTTCACACAAAGATGCCCGTACATATACTCCATGTGGATATGGTGGGAGAGATGATTTAATGGACTGATTGTTGGTACACTTGTGAGTGTAAGGATGTAGCTGGATGAAGCTTTATAGAACATTGTACTTCTGTGAAGACAGGTTCCTTGGCCAACCTTCGTGCTCGCACGCAAGAAATATAGTGTGGATATCAAGACATTGTGTTGACGTGCACACTGTCAGTACTTACTATGGCAGCTGAGCGAGGTATCATCGGTGCAGCTCAGCTGTAAATTGATATGCGAGTTACGTAATTGTTACGATAGGCCAATAGTAAATACCTGCACCATCAACCCAACGGCTGGACCCGGGTAAATACACAGTGTGCGTGTACGTGTACGCATACGAACGGTGGTCTACTCTTACACGCTTGTTCTACCGGTTATCGTTGCACCTTAAGAACATAACTACTTAGTGCTAGTAGAACATAGAGTTGGCTGATGGACCATTGCGGGACACATAGATTAATAATTATACATATTCAAAAGTGTACATACTCATCAAATGAGATAATGCAAAATAAAGTAGAAGTATATTCTATCTACTATACGAACAAATTTAATCAGATCTGCACTGTTTATGTACAATGATCGTTTATAGTTACCCAAGATTTGTTCTAAAAGTACCCTCACCACTTTTTGTCTGTTCGCAGCGAGAGCATGTGTTAAACTATCAATCACTGCGCTGTTTTTCAATGCATCTATTGATGTTGCGTACTGTTGCAAAAGGAGCTGCGGTTGTGTAATCCACAAAACTGGAAAGGTCGGCGGTGTGTTGCTTTTCTACCACTGCACAATTACCACTTGTTAAGTTTGCATCGTGCTGAAATCTTTTTGGCAGGTAAATAGTCCCTAGTCTAGTGTTGAGGTACAAGTAGTACCCGCTGCTCCTCTACTGTCTATATTACCTTTGTTCAAACGTATGACACAAAGAAAGCCCAACATGTACTTAGAATCAATGCGAAGGTAAATATAAACCGCTAAATCGTAATAAATAAACTGAAGCACTTAATCGTTTGAACAGATGATTGATATAGGCATTTCTAGTTTAATCCAAATTGATCATATTAAACCATTCAGTTGGCATTTCTGGGTTCGACTATTGAGTTAAAATGCCTGATATGTACTTTGCGAGACTTTCTTGGGCCTGCAAGCCTCTTTCTCCCATACATACGTACTGATCATTCCATGGTTGAGTGTTGTTCGGTGTGTCTCCAAGATACAGGAATTCTTGGTCTAGAGATTTGGCAGCACTTTCCACAAACGGACATGCTTTATTGTTTCCTTCACCACCACAGAGATGAAGGACTCGTATTTCAGCTGTAGGATAGTACCTCAAGATTGTATTTGTCATTTCAACGTACTTTTGCAGAAAGAGAGTCGTGTTGACAGTTTTGCCACCATAAAAGTCGTTGCCCCCAATCAGAATAACAAGGTCAGTTGGTACAAATGCCTGAGGATCAAAGAGAGGGGTGGGGTTGGTCAATATTGTACGATTGTATTGGTCAAGCATCAAAAGATGCGGGGGTGGAGTATACAAACGCGAAGCTTGTTGTGTGACCCCGTTTCCTGAAGCAGCAATAACATGATAAGCAGCGTTCAAAGAACGGCCAACTTGAGCTGGAAAGCCCATTGAGCACGATTCGTATTTTATGTCGTTCATCAAACATTTAATAGTTCCTTCCTTGGACGAAAGTACATCGTGACCATTTGAATCACTGTCGCCGAAAAAAATGATTCGACGGGGATTCTGTCCGCTTGGTGTGATGGTCTCGAACTTTGCGGTTTCGGGAAACAGTGTAAGATTGTATAATTGTGTCGGACTTACTTTTTTGGTTAAGGGAGATACCGCTCCAGCCTCATAATCTCTAATTAATTCTATTGTGTATGACTGGTTGGGTTTAAGGTAGTTATTGGGGAGTAGGTCTACCTTTCCTCTTGTGGATGAGGGGGGGACGCGTTGGTCAAATGGAATACCATCAACGAGGATTCTCATATACACATTACCGGTCGCGATATCGGCATTTATATTGCTCGCACCGGAGATGGTAAAACGAATAGACGTGCATGGAACATCGAATTCGTACAAACCGCCGCTAAGTACGGTTGCTCTGCCCATTACATCGACATCTTGAAGGGTAGCGGTGAATGCAGTTGGTGCAAAGAGAAGAAACTGAGCTAATAGTGTTGTATATTTTTTCATTTCGTGCGTTTGTAATTATGACGAAAATTTGGTAATGAATTATTACGTTTCAACTATTTTATAACTCACTCGAGGTAGCGAGAAAATGTGCTCAAAAATGAAAAGATGACAATGAACCGATCGAACAAATCACAAACGTTCCATAAGTGGAACAACAGATTTGTAGAGATTTCACTCTACCGCATTATTGCATGGGTCGAAACTATAATTATAGAGTAGACTATTGGTTTATTTTTAGTATGAAGCAGTATTATTGATTTAAGAGATGTACTTATTTATAGTTTATCCATCCGGACCAGTCATTGAATTCAACTTCTCGTTTTTTTCAATGATCTATGTAGTTTACGATGATTTATAGCATCTATTTACTGTTTTGTAAATAACTGTTGAAGTAAACACTGATGAGGGCATTGTATAAGGTACAGACAGACTGAATCCATCTCTGTAACTGTGAAGTAAACACTCGCACGGTGCATAAGATACAGAGAGGCAAAATCAGATCTGGCTTGGTTTATTTATACCTTGTTCTGTTATCCATACCTAGTTCTGTTGTACTTTTTCAAGTACGAAACAACTTTGAAGGATGCATTCCCAAACAGCCTAACTCTTGGAAAATTATCGTAGACAGACAGACATTCAGTCATAGACGGGATTCTCACCCTCCATGATATCGCATTCCAGCGCACTTAAACCGGGGTTGTACGAGAAAACGTTTCTTGAATTTACAACGCGACATGGAAACATACCATCGAACTTAAAACGGGGCTGCACGAGAAAACGTTTCTTGCATTTACAACGTGACATGGAAACATACCATCGAACTTAAACCGGGGCTGCACGAGAAAACGTTTCTTGCATTTACAAAGCGACATGGAAACCATGTAGCTTCAAAAATTGAGTTCTTCCCGCTTCACTCGCCGTCACTGAGGGAATCATTGTTATTTCTTTTCCTCCGCTTATTAATATGCTTAATTCAGCGGGTAGTGTTGCGTGAGCAGAGATCAAAAGTTTTACATACAATGGACATCTTCTGTAGAGAGAGAAGTTGCTTAATACTTGAATTGTGAATATACACTGCTCACGGAGCCAACAAGTTGTATTAAAAAGGTCTGTTACTAAAAACAAGTGCGCGACTTCAATTCCAAGAAACTACTTATTGTAATCAGATCGTGGCTGTAAGACGTTGTCTATCCAATCTAACAGAGTATAATCCTGCTGGATAATTGTCTTTCGTCACGTGTCGGGTGAACATTCCAATTAACTACAAACATACTCTATTAACGACATCGACCTACCTCTAACAAGCGAATGTTGTCTTCTCAGCACTAAATTCAATGCTGAGCACGAACCATAACGTCAACTCATTCGTTCAAAGGAGAGAAAAATGACCACGACAGAAGCTATGTAAAGCACATGCCGCTGTATTTAACAAGCAAAGGCTATTCTACCTCTTGTATTTCTGTATTATTACAGGTTATTATTGGGTGAGTGGGTTATACTGGTGCTGTCGGTATTTTCTCCTTTTGTGCGACGTGTGTTGACTGCATTCATAACCTGTAGTAAGTGGTAAGAAGTGGGGTGGTGGAGAGGTTGAGCAATTAGTGTGACAACACCTTCGCAAAAAATAAACTTCGTTTTTTATTCCTCCCACTGAAACCGGCGGGCAATATATCATATCACACCACCACATGTATACTATCCTGATAACAATATATACATACGAAATGAATGCAACTAGCACACACACACACACACACACACACACACACACACACACACTCACTCACTCACTCTCTCTCTCTTCACCGATATATACCTATGTTTAAACCCATAATAGCGCCCGTCCTTCATACATGCTAGTAAGAACTCACGTTATTTCACCTTTGTTCGCCGAAGAAACAGGGTTTGAATGTTGTTAGGCAGTACATTTCCATGTCATTGCCATTAATATTCCGTAGAAACAAGATAGTCAAATTTCAGCTAGTTTTGTGAAGACACAACGGATATTAACCATAATGGGCAGGGAACAAGAAGAACCCGACTGTTCTGTTGACAACATTGAATCACGCGCGATGTCTCCTTCACTTCAAGAGGTGCGTGTGGTCGTGTTGTTTCTCCGTGCTACCCAAACGTACAGTTGACATTGTAACACACGCACGTCTATACGTACATAGTTGCCTTCAAATTTGAGTGTGATGCATTTAATTCCAAAGGATAAATGTTGACAACTATATGCTTGTACAATCTATCACACAGATGGAATATGATATGGAAGAAACCACGCGTCTTCTAAAAGGAGTGCTGAATGTTGATGTACGACCTATAGGTTACAAAGACGTTGCTGATGAAGTATGTTCATGTGGATTTGTATATACGTAACTAAATACTCTGATCGTGGGAGATGGATATTATACACATAATGTGCATAGTAAGTACATTCAGGTTGATTTGTATATACGTATCTAAATTCTCTGATAGTGGGAGATGCATATTATACACTATGTGTATATCATCCATGTTCAGGTAGATGTGTTTATACCATCCTTGTTCAGGTAGATTTCTGATAGTGGGAGATGGATATTATACACATACTGTGTGTTACAAACATATCGAAATGTATAGAGGTGATAATCTGTTAAGATTCCAAATTGCTGAGCCGTAGTCGTATATCACACCAACACACTGTGTCCACAAGAAATGCTCACCTACACCCTAACATATTTCACACCTATATCGGTATACATGTACACTTTCTCTTAATCTTTGCATGAAAGCTTGCGTTCTTCTCTAATTTCTGTACGCTACTACAATAGCTCCGTGGCATAAAAGATCTAAATGCCTTCGCGAAGCTTGAGAGACCTGCAGTAGTGCTAAACCTTCGTCAAGCCACACCCAGACATATTGTCAAAGAACTGGTGAGCGCACTGGTGTCTACCGGACAACTCCCACCCTCACTGGAAGACGATGCTGTGCGATCTGCAGTTGGGTCCAGTCCTGCGCTGGGCTTGGCCCTCGGGGGTGCATATGGCGTAGGCAGGCCCTCTCTAGCACAATATCATCCTGAAGGTAGAGTATCAATGGCGACATCCTCCGATAACTTGAAATGTCCCAGTGAGAACCTCAGTGAGCAGGGCATTGGATCATCCAATAGCATTATATCAACTGCATCTACGGATATAACTGGGGAGCAACCTATTGCAAGTACAAGCACACCGGCATACCCAAACCCACACTCCAATGAGCGTTCTGAGACACTGCGTGTGCCTGGAATAAAACTTGAAGAGTTACCTATTAAACATGATATTATGAAGGAAAATGCAGTACGCATCCTTGAGAATCCTTCATCTATGGGACTGGAACTCGAAGCGGTATGGTATCTTCGCTTTTGTCTATCAAGTATAAAATTAAATGTGAATGCGATAGAATGTAAAGTATGTGAGCCCATCGCAGATGACAATAGGAGCACTCTCAGGACACACACACGATGCATTCAGATTCTTACTCCATATATATGTTCGATGTCATTGGAAGTACTGTGCGAGAATCCCGAATGTAGTGTTCGATTCCCTGGAATGAGATGGCAATGGCGTGTATTAATATGTCTGAGATTATATACGAGTGTTTTTATGTTCTATATCCGATTCACATTGCATGGTCATATCGCATAGAAAATGTAGCAACTAAAGGCGGAACAAAGGATACGTATTTTCTGGACGTCCAGAACAGGATGTATACCCCTCGGGTACAACGCACTGCCGCTTACACATGTAGATAGTAGTATTATAGACATTATAAGTATGATACGCACGACATATTATGACTGTGGGTATGGTACATGCTTGATTGCTTTTATACAGATAATCACTGAATTATACTCATCTTTATATTTTACAACTCGTGACTCTGGATTTACAGTCTGGAGGAGATAGCAGCGCTATACGCATACGACGGACTACCGAAGACAGTATTACGTTGGAGAATTCACATTGGAATCGCACTATTCAGGGCCCAGCTTTCCTTATTGCCATGGCCGAGGTTAACGGGTAGGTTATGTTTGTTATTTGTGTACACATGCATGCATGTTCGGTTTTAGTCACGGCTATAGTGTAAACATATTGTATCTAAGGTATTACAAGAACAAAAATATGTACAAACTTATACCTGTGGGACAGTTATATATTTACAATGAAATCGATCCGTTTAGCATCTTCATGACTACAGACGAAGTCAATGGATCAGGAATATGCATACATGAGCCAGATGTATGGCGTTGTACTTCAATACCATAATGTCTACGTACTCACAATATATGAATATGTGTACAGAGATTCCCACCTTAATCATCCATCTTTCATACGTAGCCTTGACCATGTAGTAACCGCTTTCGGCCGTCTAGCGAATGCAACTAACCTTGGCGCGGTAAATGAATCCGTCTCCCAATTTGTGTGTCTAGTGTTGGGGCCTTCATATGACATAAAAGAGACGAAGTCCACATGGGAGAATGCACGTAACTTTGCATCCCTGTTAAGCAATGAAACGTTTTTCTCATCAGCGTTGGATGCGTCAACAGCTACTGACATACAATCCGCAGTTAGTGCGTTTGCGACGGCAAAAACGTTGATGAAATCGAGAGACGTGGGCGGTGTGAGCGAAGATAAAGAAAATTCTTCAGGTATTAACCGCACGGGCAAGTTTGCTGGTGGGTTGATAGCCGACATCAAACGGAAATTACCATGGTGTGTGTTTGTGCTTCTGTGCGTATATATGTATTCGTATGTGATAGGAACAGTGACGTGGGACTATGGGAGAGAACTGCGTATGACAATACACGAAGAAACGTGTGTCCACATTCCTGCATCTGTCTTGTGTAGAAGTGATTTCTCTTTGAAAGTGACGAATATTGTGGTTAGGAGTTGGCAGTAGTCGTGAAGAAGACCAGTGTTTTCTTTGGAAAGCAGTGGACATCTTTTAATCCGCTCTCTCTCTCATACACAAAAATCACATTCATATGTATATATTCATAAAGGTATCTCTCGGATTGGACAGATGGACTGGTTCCTTGGAACACACGGTCAGCACTAGCATACCTTTCAAGCATAGTATTCCTATACTTTGCTATCATAATGCCTTCCATCTCTTTCGGCGCACTTAACAACAGCAATACTGACCAGAATATTGGCGTGATTGAGACGCTCTTCTCGCAGGCTGTTTGTGGGGCGGTGTTTGCGCTGTTTGCTGGTCAACCACTCACTATTATCATGACTACAGGACCTTTGACGATCTACATACAGGTGTGTGATTGTATGATTTTTTATATATGTATATATATATGAGTTGTATAAATATGATGTGTGTGTAGTTATCTCTTATTCTGCTGTAACATCCGAAGATGCTAAATTAAGACTCTCCTCGTATTGCATGTCCAACAGGCACATGGATTGATTTGTGTTCACTATTGGATGTACACATGTTATTATGTGAGTTATTGAATTATACTATGTAATAAACACTTTCCAACTGCGTTTAGGTTTTGCATATGTTGGTATGTACTTGCCTATATGCGAATATGTATCAACTCTAAGGCATGATGTGTTCTTTTTGAACTTCGATGTCGTGTTCTGTCCTACAAAGAAATTACTGCTTCATGTATCTGGTATAATTCGTTGATGTACCTGATAATGTGGACTGTCGAACTCAACTTATGATCCACACTTCATGCATAAGGACTAGTGTGTACATACGTACGCGAAGGATAACTGTAATGCACTGCCTCACGTACACTTACATACGTTTGCGTAATTTGTTCTTCTATCGCTTTTTTTGTAGGTATTATATTCGTGGTCTGATGCTCTGGGGATATCATTTCTTCCCTTTTTTGCCTGGGTGGGAATTTGGACTTCTGTCATTCTATGCGTAAGTAACTTGCTTCGTAGATTCATATAACTGTGCAATATAACTGTGCCATGCAATCACATTCGTGTGCATTGATGTAATTCTAAAATCTGCATCGATGAAGTTGATGTCTCAAAATCTGTATGTGTCAGTAAGTGCGAAGCACTTACCTCACGCCGACTCAAACTCGCTCACGAGATCACTACGCGCACAATGAATGTATACATATATCATTCTTTGTGGTGAACTTTTGGGTTTGTGTTGTTTGTGGCATCAACTCACTTTTGCATAATACGCATACACGTATCTACTTAACAGGTTATCGTCGTTACCGACGCGTGTGCCTTGATCTCATACGTAGATGCATTTACTGAGGAAATTTTTGGTTTCCTCATCTCTGCCATCTTCGTTGGTGAGTTTGTGAAGCCACTCGTTCAAAGCCGCCAAGATGACAGTACGGAAGCCTTTCTCTTGAACTTAGTTTTATCAATGGGTATGTTTGTACGTTCGTACATACAAATGAATGCTAGACAGCAGTTAATGGGCACTTAACTCAGAAAACAACTATTTTTTTCTGTGTAGCACAAATACACGGTCATGTTATCTATTGCTTTAGATTTTCATGTGTACGATATGTTGTATGTTTTTATTCTGCTTGTCTTTGGCGTTTCTAGCATCGTTTATGAATGAGATGGAATGCAGACCAATGTAATGTTCTTCATACATTTGTGATTTATACATATATTTGGTTTGATTGCGTTATACTAGCCTGTATCCATGCCTGGTATCACTCAAATTCTTTGTTCCAACTTTCGTGCGTCCGAAACTCTTGCAAGTGTGTTGGTTGTAATTTTACGATCATTTTCACTACATCCGAAGCCATGAGGACGCAATGCTAGGTTTTCAATTCTGTGTTTTTGTTTTTATAATTAATAGGTACATATTTGACTGCGTAGTACCTGTCAGCGTGTTAGTAATCATGTGATCATTACCATACGTCCCCGGCGATGTCGATGCGAAAATTTCATTTTTGTTTACACGAAATAGGTACATATTTGATTGCGTACTACCTGCTCATGGTTAAACGGTCCTTTCTCCTACGACCCATCATTCGTACACTGGTTTCCGACTTTGGAGCCCCTATTGCAATTATCATTATGAGCGGTATGAAATACGCATTCGATGTCACTGTTGATATGCTCGAGTTGCCTACGAACGATGGCTTTGTCACCACTAGTGGTAGATCTTGGCTGGTACCCATGGGCGATATAGGTATGCGTATATATGCATGTATGTACATATCAGAACAAGCAAAAGTTCTCCTCTGTAAAAGCAAGAATTTACCCGTTATTTCTGTGCACCTATCTTATATGTACGCGTGTTCATGTGTTTGCAAGGGTTTACTACAACCCGTAATAATCAAGTGGTACATCTTTGCAGGCATCTGCAAACGATTTTAGTGTATGCGTGTATGCACCCCTGGACATACAACATATCTGCGTATTCAATATCACCTTATATACGCAGTTGCCTAGCAACTATGACTTCCCTGATGGGCATGAATGGTATCAGTATATACTAGTGTGTGTGTATAAGTTTGTTGGGATGAATTGATACTTCATTGTTGTCCATTTACATGTAGATGACTTTCGTATATTGCGTCATATTCTAACGTGCTTACTTGTTTTATCTTTATGACTAACATCATAAACCTGCACAAACACATATGTACATATACAGGTGTTGGATATGTGTGTCTAGCGATCATCCCAGCGGCCCTGTTAACCACACTCTTCTTTCTGGATCAAAACATTTCAACAATGTTAGTTATGAAACCTTCAAACAAACTTAAGAAGGGCCCAGGTTATAACTTGGACCTATTTGTAGTAGCCATTATGGTGATTTTCTGTTCGGTATTAGGTCTTCCTTGGTGTCACGCTGCACTGCCACAGTCGCCAATGCACGCACGCTCTCTCGCGGATGTTGAGGAATACGCTGCACACGGGCGTAGGTGAGTGTTTGTATATGTGTTCATATCGACGTGTTGTAAGCTGGTGTTGAGGGTTGCGCTATATATCCTAGTTGTGGTTCGTTTGTAGCACACACGAATTCTACTCGATTGAGCGATAAATTGTTTAATCTTCATATCTGGCTCCTATTATTACATTTACATACACTTTTTGTGCTTAACATGCGGCTACGTGAGGTACGAGTACCAGTGTATTTTTTTGTTTGAACTTATATTTGTAGTTGCCTGGGCCCATATGCAATGTGTGAATTAATACCGAAACTTCACTGTGCCAACTGCATTCGCAGCAATAAGGATTAATATTCATAATATATATATGTGCGCAACAGTTCCTTTAACTTATTCTTACCCAACACTGTTCATATTACTATAGCTTCACCCCTAAATTATAATCCTACGTCATCACTCAATCGTTCACACGACCATTCACACAAACTTTGTCTCTTGTGCTCAACCTATGTAACAGATATGAACGCGTCGTAAAGGCACGCGAGACTCGGGTGACTGGGTTCGTTACACATATTCTAATCGGACTCTCCATCTTGGCGAAAAATGTATTGAACAAGATCCCAATGGGTGTACTTTGGGGTTTCTTTCTCTACATGGGCCTCACGTCTCTCGACGGCAACCAGATGTGGTACGCACATTTTATGTACTATATTTGAACGCATATGTACGTACCTCTAGCCAGATTTGTCGCATTCTTCATCCCGAACGCGAATTGTTCGTTCGCCCTTTTACTGTGATACCAATATATTTTTATTTTACGAGGTTTGAACCTAGTCTGCGTTGTTCTTGTAGATTAATCCAATTCACTATCCTCGTCTGACATAAATTTGTTAATAGGGAACGTGTGATACTTTTATTCACACAAGAGGAGAAGTATCCACCCAACCATTACGTCCGACGTGTGCCGGTCAAACTCATACACTTGTATACGCTGTTGCAAGTGGTTCTTCTACTTATTTTGTGGTTTTTCAAGGTGTGGATGTATCAGTGTCAATTTCTGGCGTATTTGTTACTAGATGTGGTGCAATATGGGCGTCAGGACACATAATTAAACATTTGTGTATATATTCATGTTAGATCAGCTCTGTTAATGTGATGGCTTTGTTCTTCGTGTTTCTAAAAGTTGAAGAGATATATGTTCCTCTACGCCTCGGCCTGATATGCAGTTGTAGTATCATGAACTGAATCATTAGTGTGTCCTGTCACTGACGCAAATGCTGACATATCGCACAAGTACGTGCATGTGCAACGAATATCGCAAATACTCGTTGACCTATTACGCGAAGAATATCTAATATGCACACAAAATTAAGTATGCATATTCACAAGACCCGTTCACCAAAACTCTCCTTTCCAATAGGCGAACTTTTACCTTGGTGACACAATCTTCAATGCGGGTCTTTTGTTCCCTCTGATCATTGCCTTTTTCGTTCCCATTCGTCAGTTCTTATTACCAAGGTATGTTCTCAAGTATTTATAAGTAGTAGGTTGCGTTTAACAGTAGTACCCATATCGTCACGTATAGTTCAGAGTGAATTTTATCTTCCGTTTTTCTTCCTGCGTACTAAACTTGATGTATTCACAATACTGATTAATTCTTAATACATAGATACTATTCACCGCGTGAGATAAAGGCCCTAACGTCAGAGGGAGAGGACTTCTCAAACGAGGGAATCAATGTTTAGGCTTTCTTTCTATCCAGTCCGTCACGTATTTCACGACCGAATGTCTGTGTGCGAACCACAAATTCATAGTAGCGAAACATGTAGAACGTTTTGGTATATAGTGTATGAGCACATGCGTGTCGCAGGAGCAGGTGTTCATCTGTACACTAATGTGTGTATATAGTCTTTGTACTGTATTCTGCCATTTTTTTCAGCTAGCGTGAATAATATTCGCCCATGTTTGGGTGACATTACGAACGCACTTTCTGGCTTTACTCGAGGACACTTGAAATGTCTTCATTTACGTATATGAACATTATGAAGAGTGAAGTAAGTAGGAATGGAATCCTCGTTCAGTATTTATGCACTAGCTCTGATCGTTTTGGCGTATGGTGGGGTAGACGAACCTTGTGATTCGGATTCACAGTCCATGATCGTGCACACATCACACGAAAATCCGTGAGAAGACTCTCCATGATTGGTGTGCACGTATTCATTGTAAATTAATTTCACCCAAATCCTCGTTGTTTATGCAAATGTAAGTACAGTAAAGATGCTGCAAATTTTATATTTCCACTTTGTAAATCGTCTTTATTAATCATACCATGTATACGTAATGTTATATACACGTTCACTTGTACAATTTGTGATATTAAGATCGATACATAGTCTTGTGTACAGCAAGCAAGAGTGTGCTACATACACGTTCACTTGTACATTTGTGATATTAAGATCGTAACATAGTCTTGTGCAGATCAAGCAAGGACTTCGTGTGCATTCATTCACATGCATTGGAGAGAAGTGTGAACGCCGAAGGCATCGTTCCGATGTGTTCATGTTTATGCTCTCGGAATTCAATTTCATAGACTGTACGAACGTATAACGGTAAGTCTTTATACTGTTTGACTTATAGTAAATCAGCCGGCCCTCAGAACAAATTTAGACTGTATATACAGCATTTATTGGAATACCCCTTTGTTGACAATATTTTTAATCCCATCGAATGATATAAAGTATCAGCCAATGGAAAATTGTGGAAACCACGCCTTTGGGACTCCTCATTGAGCTTTTGAAGAGCATTTATCATGGCATAACATTTAACACAAAAGGATTATGAAAGCACCAAATGTAAGCCAATTTCTGCTTTTTATGCTTCATGTAGAATTGTTCAAGGAAAAGATGCAGTGGTGCATAACATAATAACGATAATGAAACCCCCAATCAAACACTGCCTCGTTTGTTTCTTATATATCACTGGTGGTGCACTAGTCAATAAGCTGCGGTGAGAATCTGAGAGGGCTCCTTTCCAATGCCTTTGCTTTGCCATGTGAGAACCAGCATATAAACGAAATGTCTTGCACCGCAGCGTTCAGCTTCATCAACCAGATCTTATATATTGATGACCTAGTATATCACAAGTACATTCGTTCGCATTGCAAACAATTAGTCCGTCAATTATTCGTGCTTCGTGTGTACGGACAACAATACCCGTTCATTCAACTCTCGCTCGTTGTACACGTACTTCAAGCATGAGGATTAATAGCTTGTGCGCTCTAGAACTCGGAACAGTGCTTTTTCTCGCTATGAGATCTGATCTTTGGGTCAATGCACAAAACACGCTCGTCACTCTGTATCCTATCAAGTATATGATGCAAGGCACACAAGAGTCAATTGTTAGTCATTGTTGGCAGGCAGACATTGATAAGAACATTATCAGCTTTCAGGTATGTGACAAGTCTGCTCCCTTGCAACAATTTCTGCTATCTACAAATGGTCTCCTCGTTGCTGGAAGCAATCCTTACCGCTGCGTAGTGGTCAGTAGCGAAGATTCTACCTTCATGTTTCTTAGCGTTTGTGATCCACGTGCACCTGGTCAACTGTGGCAAGTCAACGGACCAGACGTCCCTATGCCTGTCGCAATCAACAATGACGTTGCCATCTGTCCTCGACCTTGTAATGCCGTTACCAGTACGATATGCGGTTACCGATTTGATGTTAGTGGTGGGCCCGGCACACCTACAAGCACATGCTCAACGCTGGGTGATGGTTCACAACAGAACTCTGCCTTCTCAGCCATCATCATCGAGGCTACTGGGAGCTACGCAAAGTACAATCCAACTTCCGATCCGCTATTTCCCACAGTGGTGTCGAATGAGTCGGGTATAAACGAAACGGACAGATTTGGCAACTCTAGCAGCAGAATTTCTACAGGTGCATTACTTGGTATCACAAGTGGAATTCTGTTTTGCCTATGCTTCTTTGTGTGCGGTGCTGGAATCTACCTACATAAGCGCAGGCGACAACAAAACACGATAAGAAAGGAGCTTGTTCAACAAGTACAAAGCACCCCGGCCCAGCACATATATAATCAAGACACATTTGTTTCTAAACCGGACAATGCCTATCAACGTAAGTGCCAATATTCAGGTTCATTCAGCAGTATACCCTTCAGTACCTCGTACTCCAACATTATAAACCTGCCCCCTGCCGGATACAGTACGAATAGCAGTGATATGTCCATCAATCAATCTCCGCTCAGTCAACACCATTGCCAATGTCAATCGCACTCAAACTCTAAATCCATGTCCAACCGAAGTTCGCCAGTTGACCGTGGACAATCATTGTGGGTTTCCGGGCCACAGACCCTGACTCCCACTCTTGAACCTTTATGCCAAAGAGATTTACATGACAGCACGATTTCTGGTTTTGGGGCTACGACAATTATTCTTGAGTGCGATCACGCCGAGAATAACGAAGATATAGTAATGGTCGGTAGTGAGACCGCCCTTGGTGATTGGGATCCCGCCAATGCCCCTGTCATGCAACGCCAGTCTTCCAATAGCAAGTTATTTCTCCTGACTGTGAGCAATAGTGACGATGAACCCATCCCATACAGATTTGCGCGCATTTCGAAGGATACACGAAGCGTGGTGTGGATGCAGGGTGACAACCTTCTTCTAAAGCAGACAGCCGAGGATACTGAAGTGGCATTCTCTTGGGTGTTGTAATATATATTTGGGCGCGTTGTATACGTTACAACCTGAGCGTCTTTAGATCCATGATGTTTGGAGTGTATGTTCTGCTGTGTCGAGTACCTTCCTCAGCTGTACTCGTGCGCCATGACATTTACTGTTCAATATGTACATATTGTCTTGAACATTGTAGAGGGCCAGTGAAGACGAGATCAGGAGAACCGGACGAACATTAACAAGTATTGTTGAAACGAATCGTCCTATAATCGTTCTGTAGCGAGGAGACAGGGAATAGGACTCATTTATGAATCATCAGACTAATGAAGATATACTACATTAGCTTACAAAAGATTTGTCCCTTTTCTTAGTCACATCTCTCTAAATGAAGCAACCCTTTCCACACGGCCGCATTCAGATGTCTTTTCCGTATTCTAGTACTAACGGTATCCGGGAGGGTCGCTTTAATGAATTGTCGAAATATAATTAACCGTGTTTTAAGCAGTTGATATAAGGAGAGAGGTTCGCATTATTTATTGCTCCATAGTCAAGTTTTTTGGAACAAAGCTTGTAACATTTACATCCATGCTAGATTAGTTCAGGTTTCAGCAAAACACTGGGGCAGTAGTAGTTTTGCCCACATCACAAATTCCACGTCCATCCCCTGCTTTCCGAAAGATAAATACAGTACTAATACTTCATCACCATTTCCGTTAAACATACTTTTTCCTGTACGAAAAAGATTAGTAATGTCAAATGTCTTTAGTATTGTATTACCAGCAATAGACACAGCATGTACGTATTTGTTACTTTGAACAACACCTTTACGTACAGTCTGTAAAAGTGCGTCTACTATGACGTACGTACACATGAAAACTACACCTGTATCGGACAGTCGAATTAGAAAAATATAAAACAATAACTTCCTTGTTATAGCTTACCAAGTTTACCAGCAATGGGAGCAAGGATGGCATTTTTCGTGCATAATTCATTAAGATATGTGATGACAGCGCTTTTCACAAAAATATGATCGTCTTCTTTCATAACAATGCTACCAGTAGCGGAAATCGGGGAGTGGGAGGGAGAAGGAGAAGGAGTTGACGTGCGAACGCGTTTGTATGCCGCTTCCGGCGAGATTGAGGTACTAGTGGCAGGTGCTTCTACCGAGATCGAGGGTGGCTGATTAGATGGAAGGGAAGTATTCTGTATGTATGTTAAGGTTAGGTAGGAGAGATATGGGGAATATAGCATAATAAAAGTATATAAAATTACTCTCCAGACGTATCGCAGAAGAACAAACGAACGTATAAAGGTCCAACATCGGTTCCAATGTATATCTACTAATAATGTGTGAATGCATAATACATATACATGTACGGTTAAAAGAAACAATAGCTTTACTACGACACCAATACAAACACGACGACCATAAACAAACAGAAACGTTCCATACATTTAGGTATACGAGTGTATGCACATGAACAAACAGTAGACTGACAATAACATACATCATTCGTATATGGGAAAGTAGGGTGCTTGAGATAAGCAGGAGTGAAGAACTGGTTAGCTGACGTCGTGGGCGGAGTATATTGGTCGCCATGCAATGTGTCGCACGCTGAATTATAGTATTCGATTGGTACATATATATTCAGAAGTATGGAACATATGTGAAAATTTATATCCAACATTAATAAGCATGCACACGACCATATATGTATTTTTTTTGTAACGCGCAAGAGTATACGCCCAGCTGTAAGATTCTTTGACAGAAACAAGATATTTTCTTAAAGTTACACTTAAATATTAAAACAATACATGAAGATATACGATCAACACTAATATGCGGTTCATTGTACTTGAAAATCTGTATTTAAGGGTCGCAAAGAACGACAAACAACAACTCACTCTGCGTAATGACGTGCGAGTTGGCGTTTCCTGTGTAGTATAGACAATAAACACGTCATGCAAGTAAAGACATACACACGTGTAGATATGTTATTAAAACAACATAGCACTTCTTCAACATAGTAAGATGCGAGAAGACAGTGCTAATACCTGTGTCTTTAGGTAAGAGATTTCTCACACGCTCGTTTAATGCGAGGTCAGCCGGAGATTTACCATCTGCCGAAAAGAGGGTAGGATCCGCCCCATGTCTTAAAAGTAACTCCACCTTGAAGCAGAAAATACATATATTCACAATGCGTATGAAAATGTATGGATGTCTTGTATTCATTTTTCAAGAACTCGGGATGTAGTGAAAATGATAATATCTTTAGTTAGGGAAAACAGCACACATACCGACTCGGGATTCCCTCGTTTACTCGCCCAGTGTAGCGCAGTATACTGTTTATGAAAGAACCAGTGGTAAGAAAAGACAAAGCTACTTCTTCAATGCAATGACCCATGCGAGTACTAGAATTTCCGCAGAAGAAATAAAAATTACAAACACTTCAACATTGAAAACCGGACTGTCACTCTAATCATTATCGTTTCTACACTGTAACACAAATGCATTGGGAGAAGCACACATATACTAATACAGATGCACATGCCACCGTCAGGGCCAAGTTGTGTTACTTTTTCTTACAGCCGCAATACCTTGTTCATGGGATGTGAGAAGTTAACATCAACGCCAGAGTTCATGAACTCTTTCAAACGCAACGCATCTCCAGTCGCGGCGGCCTCCAGAAGGCTTAGTCCGGTGAAGCTCGTATCCATTTTCCCCATTTAAAATTTCGAGTACTAAGAGGTGAAAAAATTTAAATATCTTTTTCAATGTAAACACGTTGATGGATATGTATCTTTCATATCAATGATACTATGTTATGTTTCATACCAGGTATCTTTATATCAATGCTAATATATGTATCAAGTATACATACATACAATGCTCATTCTTGTATACAATTTCAATCACGTTTAGGTTTCGGTGGCTTCAGCACTGTACACTGCGATTATGGTGTGCTTGCGTGTGTGTGTGTGTGGTGTGTGTGTGTGTGTCTGTGTGTGTGTGTCCACCACTGCGCAACGTCATATTTTTAACACTTTCGACCAGTGAGCCGTTCTTATTGCACGTTCACTTCAACCTAAAAATAGATCCCCTTTATTTTCTTGTAACACATGCAGAACACAATAGGTCATCGCTTTTCTTCTTTTGAAGATTAACTCAAGCATGCATGGAAGTACGAACGAACAATTAACTAGCTCATGTTCATTGAAGCTACGCAAGAACAGCGGGCGCAAGCGGGTACATCTCTGCGCTACAATTCAAGCACGAAATGTACTTTTTTTGTGCTATGTAAGTAACGGTCAACTAAAGATTTGGCGAAGGAAAAATGTGTTCAATAACAATCGAAATTTTACGCGTAGCCTCCGTACACAGGCACACGCCAGCTGTTACTCGTACCCTACAATAAGAAACAAATCAGACTTTTCGACATTTTCCTTCAGGAATATGGCCGAAATTTAGTCTTCGTAAGTGGCGTTCAAAATCTTGGGTTCTTCGCCTTTCTCCTTCACTAATGTTAGATTTTGGAATTAATCGATTCTAAGTGGGAAGTATTATTCAATTGTTTCTGGAAACGAATTGCTTGACTAGACAAAATTATAGAGGGAAAGATGTTGAAGCCGGAACGCATGAATTCTACTGTTTTCAATTGTAAGAGATGAACGTACAATCAAGATTGTATTTGCCTACCTGTCTTGACATCCAAACGGATGCATCGTCAATGCTGTATTTGTATAATTTCATCGCTTTAACGAAACTCTATATTGTCTTGTACAAGGCAGTTGGCAATTCTTCTATTTTTTGTGTAGATCCTTTCTATAATGCCCTCTTTTTGTTCTGAGACATGCCTTCCGTTCATGAATAAATTACAGTGGTAAATAATAGTCACTACGAATAAAATAGGTCGAATTATGATCAATAGTGCATAATTTTCATGAAATCTCGTTGAAACAAAGGCTATTTTCGTGTTTCTCAATATGCGTTCAAACCAACGAAACCTAAAACTGTTAACCTTGAGGTAAATGCATGAGTCGGCGATTAGTATTCTAAATATAATGTACCTCAAACGACGGGATTCTCTTACAAACGTTTCATTAAAACTTAATGCGCACTCCTACAGTAGAGCAGTACATCAAAAGTGCAAGACCTCTATGGATCCGGTGCCTGTAGCTTAGACTTTCATATTTTGAAACGCAATAGTTCCTAAGGACTGCAAAAACGAGGAATCAATCACAAAAATCTAGTTTTAGATCACAGCTCTTACCTGCAAAGTTATAATCACTTTATAAAATCAATCTTCTCGTCACCTGTTCTGGCCAATACTCTTGAAATCGATACGCGCATTTCCCTACGCTCGCCATAGCACACTTTCATGATCGTCTATCTCATTGAGCATGAGAATGCACGTGAAAACACGTGGCATGAAAAATTACTAGTGCGATCATCGCAATATAAATCAACAGTCAGTTAAATTCTTCTATCATTTAACGTTCGCCGTTGAATTTTGCCAGAACAGTTTACTTCGTAAAAACTCTTTCACTTTGTCAGAAAAAAAAATTCGGTCTTATCCTCCTTGTAAACACGATATTTTTGAGATACTATAATATCCACGAAGCGTACCAACAATGTGTAAAGCACCTGGACACTTTCACCGACTGATCAAAACTCAATATCCATTGCTAGTACAACAGTAGAAAAAATGTTGTTTGGAATACTACTCAAAAAACACAACGATATACCCCTTCATAACGGCCCAATTACGAAGCTGAATACTGGCTACCATAACTACGGCGAATGGCAACCAATCCGATACGTTCATGATATGACTTCTACGAAGTTTGCGGCTGTGTTCGTGGGATGCTTCGGTAACTAGTTGCGCTGTGCGGGGGCGCATCGTTGTATCGGCTGCAATAGTAGCCTTTAGCTCCGCACAATCAACTTAAAAGATGCCTTTTGATGCTATCTTGTCACTCTACGCAATTACGGTTGTTAAACTGAAGATTGATTGCGACAACAGCATCACCTTTCAGAAAACGAACTCTAGTGACTATAATATATCCATACTTGTGCTGTCATACACAATTTAACAGTTCGTAATGCCAATTCTTCAGCGCACAAGCTCTACTGCTTCGCGGAAAGGTTCACGAGATGGTCTCCTTCCGTCATCCCGCGACGATCTGGTCAATCTCGATTTTGGTGAGAAAAAACCGAAAAACAACATTACACTCATTATTGGCTTTGCGTTGCTCTTGACTATTTGCACTGGTCTTGTATTCTGGGCATATTATCCGTCTGAGCATCCTGGTAAGTAACACGGAGACTACGAACATGAATACATTCGTTCTCCCACAACCAGGACATAAATTATTAATACGTGTATACACGGATATTTGTATTGAACAAATAGTGTTTAGACAGCAAGTTATATTTTACTGCGGCGCGTATCTAGTGTGAGATATGATAGGCACACATATGATTGTGTATAAACTATTCAGCACTTCTCAACATTAATTGGATCTTTTCTCATTGGTATGCCAGAGGCAACAAAATGGAATTCAGATTACATAACTACCAAATGCAGTAAGAATAAGGCACATAAATTTTCACTTTGCCAAACATGTAGTGCCGGTGTACCAGCTACAATACGTCTTCCAGAGGTATGTTTATTGTTCATGTTATATCTTATGTTCTACACTTTGTTATTAAAGTACACATCGCCTTTTGTGTGGGAATATACATTGTCAGGGTGTTCATTTCTCCTGCAGTCATGTATGGTGATGCTACCTACAAACTATCAAACCTTGCCAAGTTTCCATGATCGTGATACGTGTAATCATATTTTTGCTTTGTACAAGTTCATTGCATATATATCACCATAATATAAGATAGAATGGGATATTGAAGCTGATAAAATAATTTCTGGTTTCTTGGCATTTATATATACACTATTAATTGTACAGTTAAGTATAACAATTTAAGAAAATGAGGAGAAGCAGTAAGCTCAAAAGTGAATTTTCTAGTATTATACAACGAACTTTGTTGAGTATGCACGGTGTACGTGAGATTCTGCTTCGTTTGTATGTATTGATAAATCACGATTTCTCTTGGACACGAAATCGTTCTTGCTGTAGGATTGCTAGCAGACAGGAATTACATTTGTCTATGCTTGTGTACATAGTATTACGTTCAGTTTTGTATAATATGATCCGTGAGTTTTTAGCTTTTTTCTGAGTTTACGTTTGTACGACAGCCAATAGGTGTGTATTGACATACTTTCTTCTTACTCACTAAATGCACAATTGCAATAGAAATTGGAAAATGGGGATGTTACAATGTTTTACAACGCACGCTGGGCTGTACCATTAAAGATCAAGTCTCCTAAGATGATTTCCAATGTCGTCAACGGTGTCGAGTAAGTATAATGCTACTATTTTAAACAATCACATTTTTTTGCCTGTTGCATGTGTATTTTCAGAAATATGTATGCATACCACGGTCCAATACCAATTATCCTTGATCGTGGGAATTCGTGTTGGATGAGAAGAATTATGATACCTGCTCAAGTATAAACAACTTCTTATCTCGTACTCTCTCGGAAAATTCTAATGAAATTAAAATGTATATGTATTCGCGAAGATAATACTTATTATAGTATAGACATAGGTCGTCGGGGTTTTAGAATCTATTAAGATGGCAACGCAGTAGTATTTACAACTTCTTCCTGTCCTCATCATTCTTCAACTAATAATATGATGCTCTCAGCAATTTTACGAATGTTTCTGTTACAATGAATTTGTTACTTACAAAATTGAATATGAGAACTGTGACCTACTCGTCATATCCTACTTAGTACGATGTGTTGGTTTCACGTTGTATCCAGCAGTCTCCGTCTCTTACCACATAACCTAAAATCCACAACGTGCAACATAATAGGTACGAGCTCACACGCTCTAAAACCGACGACAAAGCCTTTTACCTATCGGTGAAGGTTCAAGATGTTGAGATGTGTGTCATTGATCTTCGACGGGTGCACAAGATACCTACAGATAAGAAAAAACAGAAACTAATGAGAGCTAAGCCGAAAAAGAAGCCTTTACTTTGAAACACAAATATATCGGAGGGCGGCACTGGTGGTTGACGCATTATTGGGTGCACTCTCTTTATTAAATTATAATATTAGCAATTTCGTAATACTCGCACTGTATATTGTTTGGAACGCTTGTCCCTCCACAGTACTATGTCTCCGCATGTAGAAGAAAACGTATAAATATTTCAAGTTTGGCTTGTGGGTCTCTAAACCCATTGTACGTAAGTAAAATAACTTGATTGAAGGTAATTAGCAACTGGGATAACCTACTACTATGAGTTATTGAATACTCCTTATTTTCTCTGGAATTTCGTTATATTACTATTTGTTTATCCTTTTTGGGCAAACATTTATTGTAAATCAACCTTTTGAGACTCTTGACATAACTTGGGAGTTTCACAGTTCATTGTTGCTGACAGTAATTTGCCTTGTTGCCTATAAATAAAGACATTATCGATTGCTAACCCTATAAATAACTTGCCCAATAGTCGGTTGCAGCAGTAGGTGCAGAGCGCTAGGGGTTGCTTAATACTCCTTAGTGAAAATACAACCATGTAACAATATAACCCACCAGCCAGGATTCTACACTTGAGCTCTCCATTTCTTCCTCATATTGATGCTTACCGTCAGCTTCGTTTCTGTCTTGAGCGATGAAATAATTTCGTCTTGCCACTGTGTGGTCAACGTTGCCATGGTGATTGGCTGATACATATTAGTTCGTTGTAAATGAGAGAATTAGTTGTGGTACTATATACATCAGAATATTAATTCGAAATCCAGCACTTGAATGTATTTTCTCGTTTAACGTTCACACAGCGGTTGTATACATTAGTGGAAGAATAAACTAATATTGTAGTTCTGGTGTTAGTTTCAACTAATTTGGTTTGGCACTACGTGACGGTAGTGTGAACTGGACCAGTGAATTATGGAATGCCATGTGATAGTTAAAACACCCACCACATGCACACACACACACACATAAACACTCTCTCTCGTACAAACACCCAAACGCACACTCTACGCACACCCAGATATATTCACACGTACACACCCGCGCGCACAACTCTATCCAGGTATGGATATAATGAAAAGGAATGGCTTAGTCGCCATTCCCATGACATGCGTGTTTCTATTGTCGGGAGTATCAGTGAACATTGTCCAGACGGCTTTGTACGTATGTGTACGCCCATTCTCTCTTAGTACATACAGAACACTTAACCAACAGCTAGTTCCTGTTAACTGGGCATTGTTTGTTTGTCTGGCAGACTGGTGGGCTGGGTTGAAGATGAAGCTATATGGCAATCCAGAGGTACACAAAGCTCTTATGAACACGTGAACGGGAAAATTCACCCACATACGATTGCATATTGTTTTTATTTATACGCTTAAAGTAACATATATGGTTGGCGATCGCCTGTTTTGATCCTTATTAGCACTTACTATGCCACGTCTTCCACGCCAAATTCATTGTGTGTGCTATTTCCAAACGAAGTACACTCGCTACCTAGTAGTCGGGCACTCAACATATCAATGGATAAAAAGCGAATACGTGGACTACGCCTTTACGAACAAACAAAGCACACTTAGACAGAAACGTCAAAATACATGCACACATTTTTGTTTATATATCTAGGCTGTGGACCAGTAGTAACCCCAATGTAAAATGCCTTTCAAAAACACGCACACACAACTTCGCTTATTATTACAAAACAAACACGTTCATATACATACGCACACACACAAACCCATACACACAGATATAGAAATATACCATATCATATCTTGTAGGTATGGGATACAGTAGGGAAACATCGCGGGCTCACGCTTGTCAATCATGCATCTGACATTGACTGGCTGCTGGGTTGGATGGTAGCTGAGCGTTTTGGAATGCTCGGAGGAACAAAGGCCCTCATGAAGGAAAGTGCCAAATATGTACCCGTGTTGGGGTGGTCATGGTGGTTTAGTGAGTTCATCTGGCTCAAGCGTAGCTGGGGTGCGGACCAACAGACTATGAGCTCTGGATTGCAGTCGGTAGGTGTATGAAACTAATATATGTGAATATACATCTTACATATATGTCAGTTTTGCATTGGGGAGAGAACCGTTGCTCAATAAGTTGGTCAACTTTCCATGTATCATGCACTCTCCCAGTTGCACATCAACTTTCCATATATCATGCACTTTCCCTGGTGTAACTGCAACTGGGGCATGAGGCCACTGTAGGTTCTGAAATCTTAAATATGTGCTATAAGATGCACTGGAGTATAATATGCAATCAGGTATTTACTGTATGTGTCATATTTGTTCTTTAGATATATCCGGGAAACCAAAAATCAGGGTAATGGACTCTGCGTTATATACTTAATTTGTATGTATGGCAGTGCGTAAAATGTGCGCTAACTGTTAGTCACAGTCTCATACGTATGTACCCACACCTTCTACAAGAACTGAAAACTCCGTATGTCTTACACTCGCACATAGCTCGAAGGATACCCGGATCCCTACTGGATTACGCTGTTCCCCGAAGGAACACGATATACCGAAAAAAAACATGTTGAGAGCCAAAAGTTCTGCAAGGAAAAGGGTCTGCCTCTCTTCAAACATCTTCTTCATCCTCGCCCCAAGGTAAAAAAAATGCTTTGGATGTACAATTCATATTATATATCAAAAGAGTGAAACGTCTGCGAAGACAAGCTTTGATTTTGTTCTATTGTCGCCAGCGTCCGTATTTCATGTTGACTCCCATATAGCCACGCACTAATCACAACACACTCACGTCTGCTATTGCGCTGGTATGTGCGCTGGTATGCTCACATCCACGCTTGTTAATAGTTCTATCGCACCTACAGACAGAAAAACTCAATATTTACATAAACCAACCGAAACAGGGGTTTACATACACCGTAAAGTGCATTCGCAATGATATCGACACAGTGTATGACGTTACATTGGCGTTTAAGGACGGGAAACGACCCACAATGGCACAACTGTTGAGAGGTGAGGGTGGCGAAGTGCACGTTTTCTGTGAGAAATATGATCCCAATGATCTACCGGACACTGATGAGGTATATAAGTGTTATAAGCTTGCTATTTTGTGCGCTATTGTCTCGGATATGACACTAGATTTTCGTTCAAATGCGAAATGAATAGGTATGTTTGCCGTGAGCATATGTGCTTTACGTATATGTGAAACTTGTGTTTTTGCTTATAGTCTTATCCCAACAACGTATAGGGGCTTCTAACGTGGCTCAACAACTCTTTCAAACGAAAGGATGACATCCTGGACTACCATGAAAAGCACGGCGCTTTTGAAGGCGAAGAATACCCTGTTGCGGTCACAAAAGCACCATTGTATATTAGCATGTTCTGGTTCACCACTTTCTTTCTGGGCACAACCATGTACTTTTGCAGGTATGTGTCCAATCGTATGTATTTGAGGAACGGTATACATTGAGTGCGGGTGTGCATTCTTACTTACGATTTGTGATTAAAAATGTTGAGAATACGAACAATCTTGCCGCTAGGGACTACCCTTTTGCTGCATCGTAGCTATTCGGTAGCGCGCCTGCGTGTAGAGTACGAATATGCCCGCTATGCTCGCGAGGGTTTGTGTTTATGCTTGCATGCTTATAAATACTAAACGCCATGGTAAGATCTTGAATTGTCATGAAGAGTGCCTTGATGCTACAAGTACCCAAGAAATTACTGATCACTAGTGAATCACGATATATTTGAGTTTGTCCTTGTATGCGCTTTGCGCAGTAGTTTTATGTGTATGTTTCAGTCATTGTGTGGCTGTCTATTAGTGGTCCATCATACGTATGTGTTTGTATTTGGTTGTGTGGGGACACTGTATGAAGTTTTGACGGGTATAAACAATTTAGGTCGATTTGGGAGACGGAGTGATATGATTGTATATATTCGGTTGAATTTGTTGGCGTGTACGTGTGGGCGCATGTATGTTGTAGTCTAAGCTGACTGTATCGATTTAATATTATACATGCAGTGCGTATTCTAACGGAGAATGGTATAAGATCAAGATTGCCGCTGGCACAACTGCGATAGTTGCTGGATCACTCATAGGCATGCTTCGCTACTCAGAAGGTGATAGGACGAAAGTAACCAAGGGGGCGATAAAGAAAGTCAACTAATATTTGTCGGTACTACTATGAAGTTTAATTATCTATACGATATGTGTTGGGTGTTATTTTGCTCTGTACATACATATGTGCCCTGGAGAGTTAAATCACACAGCTAAGTGAGAATATTGTTAATATTTAGTGAACGTAAATAGGGAGTGAGGGGAAATTGGCTTGTGTAGAGAGGCTTCAGTAGAAGATACACTTGTTTTCCACGACCGTTGTTAAAATACAAGGACGTTGGGCAAACTCGGTAAGCAGGTTGAATGAATGTATATATCATCATTAGGAATGCATTTGTCAGCGAGTATGCGGACAGGCGCAAATACTTCATCCCCTCTCCCCCCCTCCAGAAATCATCTCCCTCGGGAAAGCACCCCGCACTTTTGTAACTTCTAGCACACTCACATATACAACCATAATTTATCTTAGTGCAACATTGATGACATGTTTGCCTTTTAGTTTGTTAGACGGCTATGTATCTAGTTTATCTTAATAAATTGTGATGCTAATAATTTCGTATTTTGAATGTTCCAGTCATAGCGGGACATTGCATCACATTCTTGGTTCCCTGTAAATGTACCCTTGTGCGCGATAGAAATAGTATTAAACAATCTATTGTGTGGAAACCGTGCACGGAAAATTGATGTACACAAACAATGTAGGCAGATTTAGCAACAGTATACTGTTTGCTCAGCCTTATTTATTTCAACGTATAACATTCCCTGAGTATCACTGACAAATATTAATGAGATTTGCCTAGAGGGTAGTAAATTGCCAGGCGTCGGTGGATACGGCGTCAAATTGTTATTTTTTTAATTACAATATACACGACACATCTAAATAGAATCTATTTGTTTTTCTAGCCTCTCTTTAAGCCCTTGACATTGCTCGTCTTAATACGTCTTTTCTACAAGGCTCAAAAGTGTATAATACGAGTGGCATCTAGCACTGCCATCTACACCCTAACTTCCTTACTTTTTTCTGTTCTCCACGAACTCAATTCTAACGCATTAATGTTCATATGAACTGCAAACATGCAAATCGGCAATATGTCAAGTGCATGTGGGCTTCTCTCTTAACTACATAAGTAAGCATATATACTACTAAGATTAAATGGTCTACAGGATGAATGATGTTCTCAGATTTTCGTGCCCTCCATCGGCTTTCGTTTCCTTTTGGATTTGGGGTTTCCCGACTCGATGTACACGTACCTTTTCATTACCACGTGCTTATTGGAACGAGGAATACGCATATCCATGCAAGTGATATATCAAATACCCACATCGCATGATGCACATAATGTCATTTGTTTCGAAGCAACAATTCAAAAAGAAGTTATCCTGTAGTAGCATAGCGCCGACAATCCGCTTCAAATCTCGCGCATCTGGGCGATATAAATTAAATACACCACGCAATGTATATGGTAATGATTTGAGTTCATTCACATATACATAAATGTCTGCGAACTTGGAGATTGTCCTAAATTATATGCATACATCAGGGTCCAGCAATGTGGCTTGTAGCTTTCGATGGCCGGGATAGCAAAAATATATATACATAAGACGGTGAGTGTGAGCCTATTTGCTAGGTTCGTCATACATGACCGTGTTTGGCTCTTGTTATCACGTTCAACCCAATTCCCCTATAACAATTGGATGCATGGAGACTGTTCAACAAAAAACAATACATATCACAATGATAGTGATTGAGCCTTCTTGTTAGGCTCGTTCGTCATTATGACCGTATGGGCCCTTCTTAGCACGTTCCAATTCGTTCTTTCTCCGGTCCCTTTCCCGCCCCCCATCTTCCAGCGAATCATCGCTATACTTATCTCTTTACCGCCAGTTCAAAAAGACATTTACTTTTGTCATGTCTATTATTATGGCTTGTCGAACAACATTTGGATGTATGTCTCTACATCCTCGACTACCTTGTCCGACTGAGCGTCTGGTGCCGATATCGCTCGAAACATTGTCTCACCTTCTTTTGACAGTGAGTGCGGATATGAGCGGAAGGAATTGTTGCCGCTTTCGTCGTAAGGTCCTTTACCCTTACCCGGTCCAATCTTATCACGTTCAAACGCGTGTGATCCCCCATCACTGACCTTTCTCTTTATACCGCTTGCCTCGGACGCTGCTCGCTTAATTTTCTTGTTTGGATCATCCATCTCCCGGAATTCAGTCCTACTTCGGTCGGCGCATGCACTCGATTCCTCTCGAATATCACTCATACTGCCATCCCCGTAGTCATTGCTCCCACTGTTTCGTCTGCTACTTACTACATCCTGGTGGCTCGCACGTCTCTGTCTAGCATGGCTAGCAGACAATCGATCCCCTTCCATGTTATCGATTTCACCTATGCTAGATGTGTTTCCACCGTTGTTGTTTGTTTGTTGTTTGTTGAGAGAAGGTACTGCTAGAGACGCTTTCCTTCTCTTGTATCCATCTTCGCAAAACTCGTCTGTGAGGAACTGTTTGCCCAGACTCTGTTTAAACCCACTCCCATGATTTACGGGTGTAGAGCTAGCCGCAAAATCGTCAAGCCGTAGTGACTGCAAATGTTCCATAGTTTCATTGTCTTGTGTCAGACTCGTACTCCGCGTCGGCCGATCGTCAACGTCACGGGATTTTGAAACTAGACTCGTACAAGAAACACCTTCACCCCCACCACCACTTGTACCAGCTTTGGAGGATGCCGCGCCATCACCAGTGCCAGTGCTGTTATTCGAGTCAATTCTGTTGTATAGTGATTCCAAACTCTGTCTTGCATCAGCATGTGTTGTGGTCGTCTTGCTATTACTGGCCTGCGAGTGCGAATTATATATCATAGTACGAGGGTGAGAATCTTCCCCCTCCGCGTCAACACCTACAAATTGCTGCACAGGTCCGCTCATGTGTACAGCAGAGTAGTCTTCCAACAGAGAGTCGTACGAATTCGGCTTGGCAAGTGAGTAACTAGAGCGTGAAGTGTATTGTGAACCCGGATGCGAGTTGCGCTTGTTCTGGTTTGGTGTGCCCATGGTATTGTCACTAACTGTGTGTGTCTTTGGTGAAGGTGTGTAAGAGGTTTGTGTATGTGGCTGCGTCTGTGCCCTGAACGACGGAATGTGTTTATACCGATTGTATATGCTTGTGCTATTCATTGCGTTCGAAGGTGAGATTTGAGGTGCACTATACGGAAGAGAATGTAAACGTCCAATGCTCCGCCTACTAGATTGGTGATGGAAAGATTGAAGTTCATCCTTTCCACCATTGCCACTTGCACTCGTCGCCATTTTCCCATACCCACTCATCATGTCTATACTCGCACCACCGTTCCCATAACCATCAACTGACCCTGTGCGCGTGTAACGTGATGTACTTGTGGTGGTATTGGTAGCCGCGCTATTCGTACAACTAGACATCGGGAGTGCGTACATGGATGATGAGTGCATATTGTGGTCAGTTCTCACCCGCCCATTCGCACTCCCCTTCTTATTGATGTCAACGTTAATGTTGTCCAGGTCCATCCTCGTTTGCATGGCAACATCATTGTCGTTGAAGAGTACATCCACACCACCCATGCCTATACCACCCATCATGGATACAGAGGAGCCCTCCGTTTTCATTGTTCCGCCTGCGTTTTTGTCGGTCGAATTTCCATACCATTTCTTCGAACCAGTATTGCTCCCTGCTACTGCTACGTTCGATGAGTCAGGAATTATTAACCCAGGCAAGGCTTGGTCAATCGGGCTTTTCTGAGTACCCTCTTTAAAGAAAGTTCCTACAAATGGATATGGTGATGCAAGACCAGGAAAGTCACTTCCAAACTGTACCCCTTCTCGAGGAGTGTTGCTGGTCGAGGTAGAGTTCCGGTATCGAGAATCATAGCTTTCCATGCTTTCTATACTATTCTGTGTACGTGGATGTGTGGCTGGACCACTATTGCCACTATAGAGTCTCTCCATCAGCGTTGGATGTGAGAGTGGTCTCGGTCGCCTCCCCACACCGGTTAAGGACTGGCTACGGGGTTTGACTATGCCTTGCTGCATCTGTGGGTGTGCAGAAACCTGTGGTTGTGCACTCGTCTGCCCACTTTGTTGAGTGTACATCAACGAGTGACTGTCGAGGCCAATGCCACCCAACCCATCCAGACCCACACCAACACCCGGCCTTGTCACATTTGGCCCAATCATAGGCATACTATGGACACCTGAAATGTTATCTCCGCGTTGGTGAGTATGCGCACCTTGCATATCCAGGTCATAAGCATTAGGAGTAGACTGGGTTGCAATCTGTAGTTGTCGTATATCGCCGGTTCGCGTCTGCGTCAACTTCCCTTGACCACCAACATGGATATTCGGAAACGTCTTTCTATGTGGTGGTTGTGCGTGTATAGGAGGCGTGTCGGGTAGATTATCAAGCATTGAATATAACATTGCCGCATCGTCCTGTTCTTGAATGGGCTCCATCAGCCCCATACTAGCGCGCGCCAACACGTCCTCTTCTGCACTCGTCCTTCCACCACCCCCTGACCCAGAGCCCTCGTTACTACTCGGTGTTAATACAGTATTCTTTTGCTGTTTGATCTTGGATGTATGTTGAACCAGTTGTTCTGAAAAGCGCCGTTGCTCATATGTCATGGGCGGTGCATCACTGTCATAATCGTAGACGCGATTGCTACTATCACGACCAGTTTGCTGTTGCTTTTGCAGTTGATGTTGATTGAGAAGGCTTAACGTAGTGTGTCCATTTAAGTGTGCGTCCGTGTAGTATTCATCCGGACGTTGGATGTTTTCCATTTCATACTCTAGATGAGCCTGAGTTTGAAGACGTATCTCGTGGTGTGTCATGACCTTACGCCCCTCATTCCCACTCATGCTTACGTCCATACTCTCCCCACCAAGTGATGTGTTGCTAATCATACTATCTCTGGTGTAATCTTTGTTGGCATCGGTAACAGATCGTCGTTTTCCACCACCGTTGCCTCCTGGACGAGCAATCACCTAATGTGTGATGTATGAGCTTTATGAGACATTTGTACCTCAAAGAAGCCGTGCGTATCATCTACTTCAACTCTATAGCATAACATGACTAATGAAAAATCGCACAGATATAGTCTTGTATACTTTATACATATGAACCACACACAAAAAGCAAAGGTAAACAAAGAATATAAAAAACAACATACCTTAAATGTATTGCTAACAGGTCTACCATCAAAATAAAAGCGAAAATTATTGGCTAGATAGTGACCTCTCTGCGGGTGTGTTGTGCAAATAGTTCTGAACCCCAGCTTGTGAAGCTTGGGCTGGAACCTATGTTTGTCATTGTGAAAGAAATTGAAAAGATTACATGGTTTCAGTTATTATAAGTTGCAGATTTACATTTCTCACGACGTTCATCTCCAATGACGAACACGAATATATACAGGACACGAAAAACTCTTCAACGCAAACGAAGAAACATATTGTTTTTACATACGTGACTCGTGGAGAACGGTAACTGCGCGAATCTAAAGGTACCGCATGAACCGTAAGACCACAGTCGCTAGCGTCTCGTAAACACCTCTCAACCCTAACCATAGATATTATAATACGTGAAAGTGGTAATACTTGTGTAAATAAATAGTAAGGAAAGATGTTAAGCTTATCGTGCTGCGTATTCACCTACTTAAGGATACATATGATAGAAGTATAGACGACAACATGATATACTCTCGCACCATGGAATAACATATTCAGTTTCAGATGATCAATCTAAAGTAACATTACATGAGTCGTGTGGCGTAATGAGATCCAACACAACGTTTCCCCCTCAAAGCCATAATTAAATCAAGTCCAAAGCGAGCGCTATATTCAAATGCAACGGGGCTTCTCCTCAATATATATATAGACACCTTAATAGAACAAAATTGAAGACACGTGAACACAACATGAATAAGTAGCACGCTTTCCATAATTCAACAATCTCAACCATACAACTTAGATAGTAACTATACGTAATCGTAACTATTTCACATAATACCTAATAGTTCGGTAATCAAACTCGAGCGGATCATCTGCCGAGTTATGGAGGCGAGTGAATATCATTGAAAAGACTAAACGCGTGCTGCCTCCCTTGACCACGTGCAAGTTGAGCCTGAATTCGGCTGAGCTTTCCCAGTCCAAGCCTGGTATCTCTAATGGAATCCATTTGGCCGAAACAACGGACACGGGGATCACTATACTGTTTGTGGCAACCCCGCTAGATGGATATGGAACGATATCCGGTATTTCTATGTCTGCAAGCCGGTGAAGGTTTGCATGTGGGCCTTCATCCCAAGGACCATCCATGGCGGTTTGATGTGTGTTCATTTCGTTGAACTATACCTCACCCTAAAAATTATGTGCTGATTTGCAATTAGATCCTGTTTGTCAGTCAAGTATCTAATGCAACAATCTGTAGTACATTGTTAGGTAAGGATAATACCTTTGTACTTCTACTTACACAGCGATGTTTGTATGTGTGCAGGTATGGACGTGTAATTTTTTTTTGTGAAAGGGCACGATATTTGGTGTACATTGATTCGATCTTTCAGCCAATGTTGGTTGTCGAATATAGGTGAGGCAAATAAACCGACGAATGCGTCTATTCAGACCATCAAAATGTGTCGTTGTCTTGGCCTACGTTGATGACAAACACTCCGTGAATTGTCCAATGCTTGTCGTTGGTACTAGCAAACGTAGTATATTGTGTTGATACTATGCGAATGCTCAGCAGAGAGAGTGACTGGCGTGTACGAGTGTGAATATGGGTGTACTCACTGCGTCAATACACGAAATAATGTGTATGCACGCAGTTGCTAGAACCGTGAGCGGAGAGCACTGTGGAAACCAACTAGAATCAGGGGAACGCCGAGCGAAGGGGTGCCTGATTTGTTGCTTGGCGATGTGTCCAACTCTCATTCACTGGTTGAAACCAAGTGGAAATGAGCGTGTGAACAAACAAACGCTGTTTCGTGTAATGATTTTTTTTGTTCACATTAGCGAAAAGAGCATATATGAAGACGGGCTATGGGAAAAGCCGACAGTTATATGTAACAAAGAGAGTCAGTCAATAGTTCTAGAGAGAGTCTGTGTGTTCAATAATATTTCCGTATTGTTTTTTTTTTTCAAGAGAAGGAAAGGGACAGACAGACAACTTTAGGGATTATGTGAGTAGACTTGCGAGGGCTTTCTGGTTAAAGGGAGTGGGGGGTGGGGGGTGGTGAGAAGGAGATGGGTACAGAAATGAATGAGTAGTGAGTGAGAGAGAGAGTGAGTGTAGGTGGGTGAAAGAAAGAGGAAAGCAGAAGAGAGGGGGTTAGAGAGAAAGGGACGGAGGGGGGACGGAAGTAAAGGAAAATAAAGGGAAAGGGAGGGGAAAGGGGAAAGCGGAACGAACGAACGATGTAGTAGTCTATCTCTGTATTTGATTTCATACAACATTTCTACCTAAAATAACCAACAGAAAAAAGAAACAATTTTGTTTTTTATTTATTCTTAACCCCTCCCTCCGCCAAAGCTTAACTGTAGCACAGGCACTAGGACCTTCTATTTCAGACGGGACTGGAGAAAAAAAAACAAGCACGTCATGCAGAAACCTTCACCACTGTACTGACATTCCCAATCTAACGGGTCAGAACTACGGACTACGGGAGAACTTTTGTAGGCGAACCAGGTACCAATTAACCCGAGGTTTCAGCGTTCACGCCGATATAGCGGTTTAATGAGCGGTAACGTTAATATCTGAATGGAGGAACAATGTGCACGTAGCTAGATGAGCAGAGGCTGTTTCTCCTTCTACTCTTGTGCTCTCTTTTTTAGTGTTCCAACTACTCGTGGCAAAAGCGAGGTTTTCGTTAGTACCAAATTTTTTTAAGTACCCAAGTTAAAAGATATCAAATATTGAATATATATATTATTCAATTATTCATTCTATATATATTTAGATCTATTTCTTTCTTTATTCAATATAGTATTCTTCAAATCCTCGCCATAATATTCTCAAGTATTTATTTACATTGTTGTGCCTGCCGTTTCTACTGTGTCCGTTGATAGGGTTTTTTTGGTCGTCTTGGCCGCTCGTTCAATAAATAGCATAGGACGAAAAAGAAAGAAAAAAACCAATGGAACGACCTAGTACGGTGTTCGGCGCACTGTGTTTTAGTCGACCGTTCGAACAGACGAAGGGGATTTCTATTACCCATATATGTATGTCGATAGAACAGCTGACAACAGGGTCCCATCACTAGCGCTAAAAAACCCGCTGCCGAAAAATAAAAACCTAAAAATGCACACACACAAAAATAAAACCCGAACTCCTTCCACAACACTCTGGCCGAAACCAACTCCTATGAGCAGCGGAGGAGTGAGGAATATTTTGAGAGTAAATAGTTCTAACTTCAATGTCTTCTTTCCGACTATTTTTATTGGATGTTTTCATCAATAGGACATTCATGTCAATTTCTGTGGACCGTGTTATTACCGCTAGTAATATTTGTGATAAGATGACCCGTCAGTTCCCCATGTGCATTGCCGGTTAATTCCGAACCAGTACGGATTAATCTTGAACCAATTTCTAAAACGTGTATGCCAGGTCAACTAATTTGTGGGCACTATTTTCTGTCGTGATACTCAGAAACTATCCAGTTCTTGTGTATTCAAACTACATTCTGCACTAGTCATCAGTGTTCAGTTTCAATGTTCAGTTTTAGTTACAACTTTAACGCAATCAACTAATCTGGACATTAGACCCAAACAAAGAATCCTTGACGTCACACTAGATGTACGCTGGAAGCCTCAACTTCTGAAAATGTGTTGCAGTTAATCCAATAGAATAATTTACTCTGCATACCAGTCACTTTTAAAAGACATTGTTCAAGAAGTACCTTCAGTGCTTCCCATCCCGAATTTAGGTAAACAAATAGGGTCCCGCCGAAATACACGCCTTTTATGTGGAGTTAATGATATCCTTCGATTGTGAACTTTGTCAAGATGCACGCACTCCGTCAGAGTACTTCTTTTGCGGTGTTTATTAAAGAGAGGAAGGTCATCGAAGACTCGGAAAGCTGTTGTTCCGTCCTCTTGGTATTATTCAACTCGCGCAGTGCGTTGTGACATTCCAAACTTTTCACACACGTTGCGTTGCTGCTATCAACATGGTAAACTCTGACTCCAAACAGTTGGCATACCCCATGTCAAGTGATTGTATAATCAGTTTCCACTATCATGAGAGAAACCTAATCCTTCTTCTCTCGCTGTTATACTTACTCTCTTTGTGCAATCGTTATCTCTATCCAAGTATTCCAAAAGTCATGCATAGCAGTATCTCCTATCGCTGTAAGTATGAGCGATAACACCTTCGCCGTATCGCTCTTCACTTTGATCATTACGACAAATTTAAATACAACACATAACTACGAATCTGCTACGGTGTATGTGGGCTACTCGGGCGCCAAGAACGAAGACTAGAAATATACTGAAGAGAACATAAAATGGCATTGCAACAAAGAGGAAGGAGTTATGGATAACGATAACACCCTATATGGAAAGTTTTCCGAAGTAAATGTGGTAGTATGTTTGTCATCTCATAGTAATGTGCTTCCTTAATGTTTGGTGATAACGCAATCACTTTGAATAAATTACTTCCGCCTACTTAAAAGTGATAGGCATAGTTTCTACGTCAAGCAACTTGAATACCAGTGCATGATAATTCAACAATGTAGACATTAAAAAACATGAAGGGCTCTGCTTGAGTATGGTTACACGTCGTGCGAGTCACTTGCAGCAATTATCGTGTGCATAATGTATGTACCAGTCGGATTTGTTATTGGTGTTTGGTAAATATGCAAATGTTGACCAGGTCTTATCAATACTATTGTAACAATGGGATTCGAAAACCTCATACGTGACGGCGATTATTTCACTGTAAAGGCAGGCGGGACTGCTTGTACAAACAAAACAGTTAAATCTTCCATTAAATTGAATGATTATAATTATATCTTCGGTGTTTTTGCTCAAAAATTAATATCCTAACTTCAAAAGTCATAGTAACAAAATGTCCAACTTACAATGTTCTTATCTATTTGTAGCAAGCATCTGCTTTCATAAACTTACACTTACTAAACCGCGACAGAAATACACTCCGGCAGTGCTATTTGTATGGTTGGTTATTCAAGTACTTATCCATGTACGAATTTCGGTATTACATAGTTTGGCATTTATGTTTCAGAACTGCAATAAATAGGAATGATGCCATAAAATGACATAAATGGATGACATAAGTCACCTCATTTAATGACGGATGTGTACTTAGATTACTACTCTTGGTTAAGCAAAGATAGTTCCATCATATATAGGTCATCTTCTGTTAGGACAGAACACGAAAGAAAAACTCTTCTTCGTACTGTGACGAAACATACGTTGCCCTGTTTTCACTTTTAAAAGAATAATATGATTCATGCTAGATTGTTAACCGTATTTCGGTTGTGCTTTCAGATTTACAAATGAAGAAGGTATGCACTATAATCTCCTTCAAGCACATATGTGGATGATATTGACGAACAGAAATGAATAATCAGCTTCGATGGCCCGATCTGTTTACACGAGTGACTTTTCAAACCGTATATGGTATATGAAAAAAAACAATGCTTCGCAACGTCTGTTTTGGCCAGAACAACGTGCAGCGGGCAACAACACTGGACATTGGGACGATTCTAGACTTCGATATAATTACTAATACTAGATCGTATCGGGATGTGGACTAGCAGTGCAGAAAGTACAATAACTAACAAGTCATGGAAAATTTCCAAGTCATTCAAATGAAACGAGACATTGCAGGTAGTGGAGAACCGAGTTCATAATATTGAAGTTCCGATGACAAGACATACCAACCTATATTGCGTATTGAATAGTCGTAAAAATTTGCATATCACAATAAACCGTTAAGACGAGTGTGCATGTTCTCGTTATGGACTAACCATTTTGGGTTAGTTTCATAGTTGGTAAGATGAGGTATATTCAGAATAAAGTTCTCTTCGTGACATATTGTATTCGTATTCTTATTCTTTGCACAACGCTTAATTAGCAGGACTATACTTTCCAACGTAGCCGCCATAAATACGTAGTACACATGCAGATGATGCCACCTTGAGATGGATGATGTGACTTACCTTTACACACGTGGAAGGTGACATGTACTCCCTCCACCTGTAAAGAGATGGATGATGTGACTAACCTTAAGACACGTGGAGGATGACATGTACTCCCTCCACCTGTAAAGAGATGGATGATGTGACTAATCTTTACACACGTGGAAGTTGATATGTACTCCCTCCCCTGTAAAGAGATGGATGATATAACTAATCTTTACACACGTGGAATGCGACATGTACTCCCTCCACCTGTAAAACGCCCGTTCTCTAGAGAAGGTTGGTCTGTATGTTTGTATATATTCCAATAGAAGATCTTAGACCGAATCAACTAGTTCTTAGTTTGCAAAGGTAATTGGTGTAAAGATAAAACATAGATGGTTCGGTTAAAACGATTGATAAAGTCCTTTAAATGCAAAGTTTGAAAAACCGCAAGAATGCTCTCCAAGGCAATTCCATCCACCAATTACACAATGTAATAAAAACTTAGCAACCGAACTAACCAACTAAAACATTTGACACTTCCCGCCCCTCGTGCTGTCTCATGTGTGTGATGTGTTCGTTCTGCATAAGTATCGATTGGACCTTCCGACTCTCGCTCACTTACTACTTCGTCCAACTCTTCACTCAGTCACATTTCAATTATTCTACTGGTGGCAACACATGAGCGTTTCTCAACAACACGGTGTAGGCATAGATACATCTACTTTATATGGCTATACGTAACTCTCCAATGTCCTCGGATAACTATAATTGTCAAATAGAGCTCAACAAACGTCCATGCACAACCATGATTGCATTCAAGTGTGCACACTAAAATCTGTGGATCTTCCCGGCAGTTCGTTTTACGTGCATCGGCACGAAACTTGATCTATCGTACATGTACTTTATGATAAAATTGCATATAACAGTAGTACACATTCACTTATTCAAACAACACACTTGAGTATCCTTTTGACATTTTTAAATACTACCGTTGATATTTCAGGATAGTTCAAGCCGATAAATTAGTATCATTATTCCATTTTTGATGCAATTCAAATAGACTCAATTTTTGGACTTAATTTTAGCACAATTATCGAGTAATCTTCTTCTTTCGGGTCACGTGTTTCTCGTTCCTCTCTACCAATTGAGGAATACTTGACTCTCGTCTGTAACTTACAAAAGCATTCAGACTTACAGTTTCCTACACACCAACCGTGCACAAGCAGTTGGTTGAATTATATGACACTTCCATTTGCCGCAGTGCTACACAGCGTAGGCGACCACGAGCCATAAAATTCAGTAAAACAAAATCCTGCCAAATTTTACCTTTTGCAAACGTTTTGAGCAGGATTATCCTTAAATACATATGTTTACTCACGCGACGCTCCATACCGTACATAAAATTGATTTTCATTTTAAAGACTTATCACTAACATAGCATATACATTATTCGCATGTGTATTTATATATTACATTTACTTCTAATTATTCCCTACCCAATCTGAGGTATGTTGACCCAACAGTGAAATAGTTTCATCATTGGAAATATGAAGTTACAGGGAACTAACAGTTAGTTCATCCAATCATTGTTTCACAGCAGCGCTAATTGAACGTCACGGCGTTTGCGAACATCTATATTCATAGTCCACACAATAAACACGAAAATTCTACCCGTTTGCACTGCTGGGAACTGATCTCTACACAAGTGCATGACAAGGCCGTGCAATACGGAATTAGTCTTGCTAAACGCGACTAATTCCGCTTCGCAAGTATATACAAGAATGATAATGGACACAGTACATATACATCAATCTGCATTGCACTTTCGATTGTACTTGGATCGCCGTCTTCTGTATCATCCATTGAGTATAAGTTTGGACAAACTACTTCAAGGTACCTAAATGAACTCGATGGGGCTATTTTCTTCGTTCGCTATCTCACTGAGAAAGCTGTACCGAGTGAGCACAATGTCATTCTCAATCAGCTCCAGAGGCTCACCACTGCGCATACAATTTCAAAATAGTATATAAAATTAACGAAATGACTTAGTTGTAAAAACGTTCAGTTCATTTTCGTTGTCGTTTGGTAGATGTATGGTTATACCTATACTCAGCCAAGTATGCAGTTACTATTTTCAGACAAACTAGAGTATTATGTATGTACTTTGTACAATGCGGTAAAAAGCAGACTTACTCTTCGATTGGTACGTCAACACTTCGGAGTACTTTGCAGAAAACAGGCCGATTGGTCTCTGGTGGTACAGCAGTAACTGCACAAATAAATAAAAGAATAAAAATGGAGAAGAAACATCTACAAGACGAAAAATCAACGAAACCGGGTGCATAAGCATTCTCGTAAGCAGTATAAACGTAACTGGATCGAAAATCACATGAGCTTGTCAAATCCGATAGGAACACTTATGTCATACATACACCTACTAAACCATGCGAAAGTGCTCTGCTACGAAAATATGAGAACACTACGATATTGGAGAATGTGAGGTAGCACATTAACATTATACATGTATATTCGAACAGTGTAGACATACTCATGGGATCTCTTTGCAAATTGTCGGTTGGTAGTAAACTAAGGAAAGCCTCATCCAAAACCTTTCTCTCGATTGTCGCATATCTGCAGTTAAATCGACACGAGAGCAATCAATGTCGAACCATTAGCATACAATTTCGTATGTTCATACGCAAGTGACGTGTGTGCATGTCTGTTGGGGTCGATAAATGGATAAATGGCGTACGCGTTTGATAGTAAATGGAGTGTATGTGCGTGTGTGAAGGACGTATGATTTGGTGAATCAACGTAAATATGCAATGAAATGTTTTTGGAAATAAACTTGCAGAGACGCGCATAAGAAGAACAAAGTAACAAGCTCGCACAGATACACACTACGTAGTTCATGAATGTTTGGAGAGGCATACGGGGAGACCACGTGCGGATACATATATCAACTCTTGATTTGGAATGTACATACATGATTTGATGTGGTAATATATATAGGGACATACTTTTTAATCACTTCAAACTCTTTATCGGAGAGACGATTCCGTAATTTTTCGGTTTGTAGAATAAAAAGTGCATTGGCTTCCAGCTTTAAATCAATCGTAATAGTCATTAGGTTCCGGTTAGATATATATGAATTTATACATGACACAAAGCAGTTGGAGATGCGATTCCAGGAATGGTAGGGGACAAATATGTGCACTATTCACGAGGGGTATATCGGAATATGGCTGTTTATCTGTGTACGGTGCGTCTACGTATTTACATACAAGCGGTATACTTTACTTGCTTCAAGAGTTTGAAATCACGTTATCAGACAGGTTCGGAAAACTAACCTGGCTATATATAAGTATGCAGGTATTTCATCTTCTGGTTCATGAGAGTATACATTGGTGCAGTCTGCCTATACATCTAGACTTACATGAGATGTATGATTATCCTTAACATCTTTATAAACACACGTTCACACGTTCACACATAGGCACGCAAGCACACACACACCACCCCTATCCTACAATGAAAGGCTTACTTTCCAAAGTCTGGTTCGGAGATAGCTGCTCACAAGATAACGCAGTCGCTCGATTTCTTTCATATACAATTGTGCTATAAATAAATTAGCTACGTTTGCGGTCCCTGCAGCCTTAACGTTTTCTTCCTGCAGATGAAAGTAGCACGGGATTGGACTACGAAATGGTTGCTGCCAGGATGCACGTAATACAAGTGCATCCGCTAGCACAAGTACGGGTTTGCGTAATTCTTGAATACAATAATCAGCTACACCAACTCGACACGTGTACACCATAATGAATATACGTATTATCACAAGCACAAGCACAATTCCATGATACACGTAAGGCAAGTATCCACCCCACCACATACTTGTGATTTTATCTGCTCAATGACGTCGTCAACCAGATCTTCTTGGTACATCAAAATTTCAGGCGTCGCTTTCTCGTTGATAAGAGCCTTGGCACATGAATTTATTTTCTTCTTATTAAACAATTGATAATAACAAACAATATACAGCGGGCAGTATAACATAATACGCACAACAGTATAGATGGACGGTAACGAGAACTCAACACTTTCCATTGCTTGCACGCTGTACGCTTATTCGAGAAAATGTATATGTCCGTTCTTGCAGTAGTACTCAATACGTTTTCACAAGAGCTCGGTCCTGGAAGGGACCGTTTTACGCGACTAGGTACACATAAGCGACTACATATGCTGACCAGTCAGCAGTCTCATGTTGCTAAGCTTTTCAACAACATAGTCAAATTGGAAAGAAATAAAACAATTCCTATTTGACGTTTGTGCACTAATGACGCAAAGGGTAGCAATTACACAAACAGTGTATTAATTCCTGAAGGAAAAGTGAAATGCAATACTATAGTGTGTAAGCGGAAGGTAGATCCCTCAACACAAGTCAACAAGGATTCAAATATGTTTCAAACACTAAATATACGGAAACATAAATACTCACTATTATAAAGATGTGGTGAAAAATACCTGCTTAAATGAATTGAGTTCTTTTTGCATATCATCATCTCCGTCCTCTTCTTGCATAGCAGTGTCAATCAAATCGTCCATCTGTACTTCTTCGTTCTGCTCCATGGTTATAAATCAGCAGTACTGATATATTTGTAGGAAGTACAAAACTTCTCCCAATCCTCAACACGGGTATTGTGAAGAGTATGTACAGCTATGAGCGACAGAGAGACAGAGAGAGCGTGTGTGTGTGTGAGAAACAGAGAGAGTTTGTTTGTGTGTGTGTGTGAGAGAGAGAGAGAAACAGAAAGAGTTTGTTTGTGTGTGTGTGTGTGTGTGTGTGTGTGCGTGCCTTATGCATGAAATGTGGTGTTCACACACGTTATGTATGGATTGAGCTCCCTTATCGTGTATGCTCTCTTAGTATTTTGGGCGGGCTTTCAACAAGAAAAGTTCGGTCCATCTTTATTTCTTAGTACCGTATTGTTGATAGGCCTTTTAAAGGGCCTACGATATGGGTTTACTATTGCAACACGATCCATCTCGAAAATGGTCTTGCAATACTAATAAACGTATTATCAAAACAACATAAACGAGTACCCGTACTATTTTTATACGTTTTTAAAGTATGTATTGATTTTGTAGGTAGCTCGGTTGGATGGAGGGTAACTTTTGCTAACAACCAAAACATACGTGAATTACATTGTACAACCATGTCCCGTCGTTTATTCAATTTAATATTAATCATAATTATGTGTGCTCTACTCATCTAACCTGCAAAACTGGTATTGGTGAACTACATTAATCAACATATTAATCAACTAATGATAAAAACGGCATACATTTAAATATTATGCGTTGAATTGAAGTTTTCATTTTCCACAGGCGCATGTGGTGCCAGTGCGTGGAGGGCTCACATCGAACTCACTACACGATCGATCAGTACGCGCACACACACACACACACACACACACACACACACACATACAAACATACAAACGCGTGCCTTTGTTATAGGGTGTCTACCGCTACATACAAGTATACATAATCATCTACGTACATAAATACATACATAGAAACGCCATCATGGACAGAGGAGGCAACAGATATAACAACAATTCCCATCGGAATGAGGATAAGAAATCGCAAAGCCGCAGACAGCACTTCACAGCTGCCGCTGCCGCTGGTGCAGCACCATCCAATTCGCCCGAGGACGATAACCTAGACATCCCCGGTGTCAGCAATGCACCTCTAAAGCATGTTCAGATTGATGGCCTGGTAAGAATACATATTTCTGTATATTTCTATTTCTGTTATACATGCGCACATTCACATTACACCAAGTATATCTACGCCCACCCATTCTCATATATACACAAAAACACACACCACACACGCATATATATATACACATACCATGCATATACATGAGCTGCATATAGCACCTCGCATACCAAGGTCACCCATCAAATTGACAACCACCGCCAATTGGGCCGCTTCTACAGAGCACAATATCGTCAATGTCTTGGCTTTGTCTGTGAGTTTTGCAAGATATAATAAGAATCATCTCATCATGTGATATTTTCACATACGCATCGTGTGTGCATTTATGGAATGGCATACGATTTCGTTTCTACCGTTTTGCATTGCGAACATGCACCTGATGCAATACTACTAATAGTTGAAGACGGTATCTCGGTACAAACGTATCCGTACGCACACACACACGATATGGGTGAAGTCGTATATTCTTGTAGCATGTTGATTTCTTCTTCTTCTCATTGCTAACTTTCAGTACTCCACGTTTGTTGCTTCAAACAATTGTTAGGCGGTGTTGAAGATCTTAAAACACTGTAGAGAGTCATTCCCTGAGCTTGTGACCGGGCAGTTGCTTGGTTTGGATGTAGAGGATTGCATGGAGGTAACTAACTGTTTCCCTTTCCCAACGAGAGGTGGCGATGATGACGACAAGGAAGGTGCCGAGTATCAGGTACTGCTAGTTTTTTTATGACCGTGTATATAAAAATATATTGAGGCGGTGAATGTATGCAGTGTTGTATGTACCACAGAGCATGTGGTCAGATTAATTGGGTTGTTTTGTTCATTTGAGACATCACTGATCTTACATGAGAGAATAGCACGATTGGTTCAAGTACTATGCTGCATTCATGTGTGTATGATAAATTTTGACCATGATCACGGAAGTAGGTATAGGTATGTTGCATTCGTTTGTTTTTATACGAATATATGTACATAAAAACACGGTCTGTAGATCGTGTGAATAGTATTTAATTGACTCTACAGTGTACTTGTCCTTGTTACTTCGCGTGCCGTAAGTTGTAATTGGTTGAGCTAAATTCGCAATCTGCACTTGGTGGTTATATATATTCGGGTGTGGTTATCGCTATTTATTTGTAAAAACGGAGGATTATGACTGTGTTTACCAAATAATCCTTTGATTTGAGGGGTCGGAGCCTTTCCCCATGGCTCATTGCCTCAAACAACAAAGGTACATTGATGTATTGTAGCGCGATGCTTTCGTGCGGGTGCTCTTGACGTTGTATGCCGAGGTATACGCCCCGTGCATCGCATACATGTATCTAATTTATATATATTTACTACACTTGATTATGTATATGCCCGATGTGCTTGTTCAACTGCTAGTATTCTCGTTGATACGTCAGGTACAAACTACCAATTGACAATCATCCGCAGAATAACAAGCAGGCGAGCACAAAAGACGCAATACGTAATCGACACCTGTTTGCGATGCATGTACATACTCATTCTGCAAAATCCAAAATCCAAAACAATCAGATTGAAATGATGAGAAATCTTCGCGATGTGAATGTAGACAACAACACAGTGGGATGGTACCAGTCCACATTTATGGGATCTTTCATCAATCAGGAAATGATCGAAACCCAGTTCACATATCAAGAAAACATTCATAAATCCATCATGATTGTATATGATCCACATCGTTCGGGCCAGGGAGTACTATCCCTGAAAGCTTTCCGTATGAGCCCGTCTTTCTTTAAACTATTCAAAGCTCAGGACTTCACCCCGGCCTCGATCAAGAAAATGGGACTTAAGTATGACCAAGTATGTAGTAGTGTATGCGAAAGCATCCAGTCTAGTACATGTGCCTGTTCTTGTATATAGGATCGGATGTAATCATGCATAGTTGTGTGTGATCACGAAAGATACGATACTATCAAAGTCTTCACATTAGATAGTTATTATTATGGGGTGTGCGCAATTGCACATATGTGACATAATTGTTAATGTTACCTGCTGTATGTACCACCCAGCGATTTATATTTGTAACTGTGCACCATGTGTGTGCATTCAAATTCGTCTCCCTCATACCAACAGTTAACACTTCAACGTCACACCAAAATTTCATTCTGATTTGAATATTTTGAATATTTTGTACATATGCACAGATATTTGAAGAGATTCCCATCAAGGTACATAACTCTGCTCTGTCGCAGGCCATGCTTTACGAATTGGATGATCCACAGTACTTGCCTGATATGCACGATCGGTTAGACCTTACTATTGATCCCTATCTCGAAAAGGAGTTGGAGTTTATGCTCGAATGTGCTGATGAATTGTCTACTGAACAAGGAAAATACATGTTTGCTCTGCGTAAGGATGCCCAGTATCAGAGCATGTTGCAAAAGAGGGTAAGTTCATATACATATGTGTATTATATATATGCACGTACATGTGCGAGATGCCAATATAGTATCAACCAATTTTGGGCTTGCGTGCATCTAGTACCAATACGTGTTATAGGATAGTGCATGTCTTTGTGATTATACTGTCTCTATGGAGTTGAGGTCTTATGATTTGAACAATTAGCTAAGGAACAGCAGCAAATACACGAGAAAGCTGCCACTACTAGCATATATATATACCTTAAATTTTATTCTGACAATGATATATGTATTAATATTCAGAGGGCGGATAACGAACAAAGGAAGCAACAAGGACGAGAAGAGCTCCCGGAGGACGACATTAAAGATATGATTCGTCCCGTCCCTGTACCCCCGCTTCTTGAAACGCTGGTGTATACTAATCAGATGAACAACATTTGTGGCCAGGTATGTGTTTATTTACGTAAAACTGTAAAAAGCATTCAATGAATCATGCGATCGTACTTTTGTGTATCATGTATTGTCACTCACAACTTAAACATGCACTAGCTTGTTTGCGGGGTTCCATTGCACTTCCATATAGCTTTGGTTCATGCGTGTGTAGCTTTGCTATTCCAACATGTCGATTGAGCGGCATCGTTACTTCTTGATTGAAGAGTTTGTTGAATTCATTGTAGCCTCATGAATGTTGGTGTTTTATCTGCAGACACACATATGTATATACCAAGTGTGGTTTGTGTTAAGTATGAAGTAGTCGTACCTCTGACTGTTCACGTGTAATTAATTGAACACTGTAACGAGTTAAACCTGGATCGTAACCTTTGTTTAGTGCTATGTGCACTGTAATACACAGATCCCAACTTTTCTCCTCATTTTACTGTACCATTGTGCACGGTAACAATCTAATACACAGATCAATGAGTTGTCCAACCAAGCCTCGAATAAGCTGCACTTTTGCAAGAGTCTTCAGAAGCGTAAAGAGTAGAACGCCCATTGTAGGGCCAGCTTGAATTATTAAATAGCTCTCCAACTCCCGCCCTGGGATATTTTCTTGTATACAATTAAGTTTAGTATTGAGAATTGTTAGTGGTGACTGGTGACCCTGTGATACCTTGGTAGTACCTGATTTCGTGTGTAAATACACCGTGTGTGTTGGTACGCCAAATGCGTGTATATGTATAGTTGAAATACGGTCACCCTTGCATGGACGGAGTTCGAGGATGTGCACATTATAATACTAAATAACCGGGTCTCAGCAATGAAATACGGTAGATACAACGTATTGTTGTCCTGGATACATAGCAAACAACCGCACCCACCTCTCCTACTGAACCCCTCCCTGCGAGTTGAAATAAACAAAACCACTTCCATTTGTTTCATGTATATGAACTTCTCGTACTTTTCTTAAATGTGATTCGCGTAAATGTAGTTCGACCTTGTTACTTGTGTGTAAAGTATATATCCCAAGAGGATACATTTTTCTTCTCGAATTGAAATAAAACAAAACTTTCGTTTCGCCATAAAGAAACGAGCATTAACGTTGAAGGGATAGTAAGAAGAAAAATAAATGGATTCATTAAGTAGACATGTAATATTCTCTCCTCATGCGCAGTCTATTCAACAAGAATACGTTACATACCTGCAACTATTTTATTAAAGAGTATATACGACTTTAGGTACATTGTACTGTGAACTTCAATTTTTTCTTAAGACGATTACTTCATTTAACGAACAAAACATATTTCGTAATGTTGGTACATTGAAAGTTTTGTGTGAGTGGGAACATTTCCATTTAAAGTAATCCAATTGCTTCCGAAAAGCAGAAAAATATTTATGCCTGTGAGAAGAGTCGTCGTCTCATAATATTCTTACGCGCAATGCGGATAGTGAGACAGAATGACGAAATGCCAGTGCTCACAGTGAGGTGTTTCATGCAACGAGTAATCATCCGTACCTGCTCATTGAGTGTGTATGCGATCTTCGTGTGCATATCAAAGTGTTTATACGCCGTGTATAAATGAAAATTTTCCTTCGCACCTCAACGTGCAGTTGATAGCAAGCTTGATTGTGCATCATTGTCTTTGCGCTTGTCATACATTTGTCCTACTGAATCTGGCTGATCTTCAATAACAATATTTGACGGTGCAAACATTCCACAATAGTGTCCGTGTACGCGTGCATCGTTAGCGGTTTGCATTATAGTGCAGCACGGCATAACGAATGATTTCATACAAGATGACCCACCAGATTCTTTTATGGTATACCGCTGTGTGCATTCGTAAGGATATAACACAATGAACTCATGCATCAAGTATTCGCATACATATGTCTGGTGTTTGTTTCTGTGTGTGTGAGAGATAACTGTAATCTGTTTAGCATAAAAATTTGCTATTTCATGTCATTGCCAGTAAATTCCTGTTTCTTTTCGGATGGTATGTTTTACAGTAGAAGGCACGTACGTACGTATATATGTTAGTTTTAAATATACACTTGTGCAGATATTCGCGAATTGATATATGCCACATGCGCATATTGTGTAGAGTCAAAAATCTACATTTTAGTATATTTCGTGCAGTATCGGTTGTGCTCGATATGATCCTAATAAAAAAGTTGGTTTTTTGCATATAATCCAAGTACACATAACTTCTTGGTTCATCGTATACGTGTTCATAAACGGACATGTGCACGCACACATCTTGTTTTGTTTCATACATACCTTAACAGCCTTTCTTCTCGTTTCATATATACCACTACATGGGCATATGCATGTGAAACATAAGGTACTATTGGACATCTTTTTGGCTGGGTGTTCTTTCCGAATACCTGGTTTCACTAGTGCGTTGAGGAATGCGCACCCTCCACAGACTGTGAAAAGTAAAGGGTGGTTTACATAAAAGAATGCTTCCATCTCCAAGAGATAAATAAATCTGTTTACGTACAGCAAAACCTCATATGCTTTGAGGCCAAATAAAACTTATCCAAACCCTAAACCGTAATTTATGTTATATTTCTTATTATACTTTACATACATGAAAGACACGTAGTCTCTATGGACTTGTCACATGCACATAATCCTGTCTCCCAGTCCTCTTGCTGCTGTTTTTCCATGAGCTCCTGCTTGATTTTCTGTGACGGAAGTGATAGTGGCAGTACCGGTTTGTTCTGTCTTTCGGCTTTACTGGGAGTAGCCAGAACGTTTGTATTGGCATTCTGTATACGTGTGTGAAGGGAATGTATCACATGGTAACAAACATGTACATGAACAGGAATGTAATAAATACACACGTTTGACTGGTATACTTCATGTCTGGATTCGCGTTTCCCACTAATTAAGGATAGTTCAATATGCTGCACTTGTGTTTACCAACTAGACGGAGGAATCTGACTATAACGCGAATGTTTGATCGACATTCAAGTTAATTGTTTAGTTGACGTTAAAATACGCACACATACATCTGATATTTCAAGGAGACGTTATTTTCGTGCACACCATGAATAAATATCGTCAGGCGTGAGATTCGGGTTAAAAAGGCTACTAGAAAAGTGTTAAGTTGCCAACTCAATAGTCCTTCTCTAGATTTTTATCACGCTCATGTTTAGTTCACATTATACATATATATATTTCAAGTATTTTAGTCAACATTTGTGTATCTTGGTAGGGATTAAGCTCGAATTCAATTTCTTGTAGTTTTTCCACTAATCATACACAAGTAAACGAAGTTTTGCTTCTCAGTTCTTTTTTTATCGATGAATAATTTCGCGCACAAAGTAACGAGTGAACGCGTATGCATGAAAAAAAAGCATTAAAAAGTATACCTGATTATTCCTGGTATTTGCTGTACCCATTGGTGACAAAATTAAGGGTAAACGGATCTTATCGGCCAGATTTCTCCTGCTGCTTCTTGGTGAAGAGGGCATTGTTTGTTCCTCTAGCGATAATTTTTGACTACCTCTTCGAGATATGGGACAACTGTGAGTGTGCTCATAACTAGTCAAGTCAGGAGAACTATGTAAAGTACTTACATAGGAATTTCCTTCGAGTTTTTCTGACATTACACGGGAAGTTGTTAAATGATTCCTGTGTAGCATTTTGTTTCAGTTGTTTGTTTTCAGGGAGAGTGTGAGAATGTCTAGTACAGATACGGATGAATATTATCTAGGCTGATATGAATTCGAAAGGGTATTTGAAAAGGTACTTGAAGGAAGTTTGTGCTCTAATATATTCTATCACCGTTAAAGTTCAATGAACGAATACATCATATGAGGGACAACGAATTGCGATTTTTATGAATTAAAAGATGAAATGGACAGTAGGAGTGGATAATGTTCTGAACATTATTAATGCCGCGGAATGCTTAAGACAATTTGAAATTGGTACGATAGTGGATGAAGGTGGGAGAAAGTATAGTTGTGAATGTCGTTTTGGGTAACCTAGTGAAAGTGAAAGAACGTCTGTTGCATAAAATGATAGAAACTCGGTAAACCAGAGATGTCGATGTATTCTAAGATTGTTAAATGTCATTAGAGATAAGAGATTGCATCCGAACATTAGTGACCAAACCTTTTAAGTGAAAGAAGCTACACTGTGTACAACATACTTTTCACAGAAAAAGTGTAAAATAAAATAAAAATTCCATTGATAACAGAACAATCCCCATTACTTCACATATGACCATAAGTTGTCGGTCTGTTCATTCGTTGTTAGGGAGTGTACGGACAAAACAAAATTGTTTACGTTGCTTACGTACAAAGATATACGAGGGCAGTATTCAAGTTATTATTTTCCGCACAAAACATGAAACATAAATGCTGAACATAAGGTTATACATTTACTCGCATACTGTGGAATTATTAAACCACTGTAACGAAAGAGCATTGGCCTCTCTGAAAAAAGTACTTCGAAACGCTACGTTTCTTCTTGCAACATGACAGAAGATTGACGCAAAAGATTTAAAACTTTCAGTGAGTGAGTGTATTCATTGCGTGCACCATGTCTTGTGTATGTATGTGCATTAAAGAATGCGATACTGACACTAGCAACAGACATCCAGTTGCAGAGCCAGCCAGTTTCAATTGATCGCCCAATTAAGTGGATACACTCGTATTATGAGTTCAACAGAAAAATTATTATTGGTTTTCATTCCAACAACAGGAGCACAGGCTACTCCGTGAAAAACCTAGAACATATTTTCTTTCTTCTTCATGTTCACATGTATACATACATACATTATGTTCGGTACGGAACAAAACGTGCGTGTAGAAGAACTGTATAGATCACATTCTACTCATGTTTTCTCTCTTTATACAGTAGTATGAGGGAGGGGGTGGGTCTCTTTTCCAACGAAATGAAAGGGCGTAACATGGACAACCTAGTGCATTTCGAGACGAACCAAATAAATCCGTCGTTGCGACCATACGATAGTGCATTGGACACCATGAAATGACGAACATATATGTTATCTACATATGAGTTTTTTATTCACAAATTCAGATTGTTTTGATTTCTCGTGGCGGCCTTCAAGGTTTGGTAAATTGAACTCTTAATATATTTGTCGTGACAGACGTTCATCGCCTTCACATATGTACATGTCTGTTTAGGTCCCATACACCATGGTCATCCACACCACAACTACCATTGTATTACAGATCTACCTACATTAGTAAAGATCATAATCCCACTCTTCTCTTCCTCCCGTGCTAAAACATCATGGTGGTATGAAAAGAAAATCGATTCTACTCCTTACAGGATGCGTGCCATTTTTGCGCTCTGGCCTTCCTAAGCATGGATTAAAGCGTAAGCACTACTAGTGCACGCATGACGTACTAAAGATTGTGTGTGACATAGGATGTACCAGATGATAGTAGTGATCTTGATTCGTTGCCAATATCAGCTGTGAGTATAAACAATAATATTAACAATTAAAAACCATAAGAAACCAATACGTACTGTGTAATTGAACATAGAAACTCACTAGCATAATACGAGAACATTATGTGGGGCTTGCTATTGAAAATCCTATAAAGGTTGTTCGCAAGAAGGTTTGCAACTCAAAAGAAGCCTTTTTAGAAAGGACGTACCATCTGCAATTAGTACAATGGACAAACATATGTCTTACGTTCAAGAACTCAAGAAATATATACAGTCAACTCACTTGGTACAGGCGATGACATGGACGGAGATCGGATGCCTAGCCGACCTAGATAGCCGCTACGAAGAGACTCGACGTCCTTTCTGCATAATTGAAACATGCGTGCAAATAATACGAGCAATACGAGCAATTAAATCTATAAACAATTGAATAAGCATGAGAAACATAAAAAACTGACAATACACCGAACAAACACAATACATCACGTTCCTTCGCCCGTCCTCATTTGACAGTACGTATAAAGATATATATATATATATATATATATGAATTCATTTCCTATCACCCCAGTAGTGTAAGAGTGCGGTCGTCGATATAGCGCATGAGTGACTACACGTAAAGATTCGTATGGCGTGAACCATGAAAACCATGAAAAAAATGAGCAAATAGGTGACTGCATACGCTATAATTCTACGTTAAGAATACTAGCGACAGACACAATAGTATTCGACTGCCACGTTGATATACTTGGGATGGCTTTGTTCTTTAGAGTAAACCGTCTCTGTAAACTATTTGTTGGTATAACATATTAGCGTACGTGAAAAGAGTATGGTCCTTCACATTCTGTGAAGAGTCCTCCCGTTTTTATACTGCAGCAAGTGACTGCTCCGATCGATATGACTGTTCACGTTGTGCAAAAGCACACATTCTTGCATAACAAACTCAAATTAAACGTGTAATAACATACATACTTTAGATCGCGCAGCTGGTGTTCCACACTGTAGGAATAACCCTCCCAGATAAACTGTGTGACATCCATCTGATCTCCTCTTTGGTGTAGCAAGTGGTTGATTCCTCTCGGCTTGAGCTTGCCTCCCATAATTGGTAGTTTGGACCGTCCCTGTTCATTAAATGATAAATGGCATGGTAAATTGTGAATGTGGCAGATGCAGCCCATTGACGATAAACATTGTGAGGTCGTTGATATCTAGTTGACGTATTATTAAACGGGTAAACGGGGGTTTGATCAACCTTCAAAGTACAAAAGTATATAATTCATGACAAAATACTGATGGTGGGTAATAATATATTAATGTATAATATCAATATGAGAGAACACTATCAATATCAGTAAAAGGACACACAAAAATGTTGCATACATGCTCATGCTACCCACTATATATTATGTATGAACGTCGTACCAGCAGATGATCCCACAGGGATGAGAATATGTTCGAGAAACGGTACATGGCCAGTCCAAAAACGATGACAAGCAGACCGACAGTCCCATTCACACCCAGCGGTTTATATCCCTGTGTGTAATATGTGGTATATATATATGTATGCGAGTTCGAGGGAGTGGGTGAGTGGCTTTGCGCGCGTTTGTGCCGAATGCGCATCAGTTCGTACTAGCGGGACTACTTATGTATACACACACCAGACATTCAAAAGATATATGGTTGCTCTTCATCAGCATGAGCGAGTGAGCACGTTCATGTATGAACAGTAATGAGTAAGCATGTTTATGCCATAGGTCAGTATGAGGGTATACGACGTATTGACAACGTACTGGCATAAACGGCATAGAAAACGCTGCGGACCCCATTGGCACCATCAAAGCCATCGCCAGCCAAAGTAAGTTTGCATTGCCATACTTAAGGATGAGGATCATCAAGACGTTATACCCCAAATTAAAGATTAAATAAATGTTGACGTAAAAAGGGGCTATCCCGCAGTCGTCTACAGTCACACCCTGTGAAATATATGTGCTCATTAAACGCAACTTTGTGACTACAAAATTGCTTTGTATATGAAAGGCAATTACATACACAAGCACAGATTTTGTTCAGAAGGCGGCTTGTATGTTAATTGCCAACGTACGTGCAAAGGCGTAGCGTATCTGACCCAGAATGCCGGCACAAACACATGCATGCGCGTGTTCTTTGGCGTTTCATGTTACCTCAGTGGCCACCATGACTGTATTAATGCCCATGTAACACTTCAGTCCTCCATATATCATGTCTGGAATTTTCGCAATGTTTCCACCTGTGCATTGTGGAAGCGAATACGTGCGAATGAGTGCACATGCGACTTCAGTGAATGAGATACCCAGTGCGACTGCGCCCCGTACGCATCTGTATGTGTGTAAATAGTACAAATGTATCTGGTTGTATATACGATCGGTCATGAATATATAGTTTTTCAGTAGATCATAACAAGACTTTCTATGAACCCGTACAAAGATTGAATACAGATCATAGGATTTCGCACTGTTTTAACTACATGTACGCGATATACACATACTAACGCACCGGGAACGGTATATGCAGCAGGAATCGCAAGCGGAATACCCACGATGAACTGCCATACAGCTACCCAACCGTTCAGATAAATCGGATCAAGTTGTTGATCACCAAGCACTTCTTCCTGTATATGGTAGTAGGTACGTGTCGATGTGAATGATGTTTGAACCTGTGTTCATCGATGCTTTACTTGTACTTTTCATTAAGCAAGAGATAGTAACTGGAACAGAAGCATGGATCAACGCTATCGAATGTAGCTATGGTCATCGAGTATTGCATTACTAGTCATCCGTAAGAGTGTGTTAGTCAACATTAATACTAACTAGTTGAGACAAAACGTAACATAAAAAGTTCTAAACATGTAGTATCTTGCATTCGGACGTGCACCGGAGTTACGAAACGTATACCTTATAAACAGACGAGAGTGTCATGGGTACACACGCAAGCACCATAACGGCTACCCATCCGAGTTGAGCAATTGACATCTGTGCACCACTACCAAACAGCTGAGGCAACAACACTATCATCAGTCCAATCACAACCACACCAGCACCCAGTATGTGGAACTTGTTATAACGCGCACTCATCAGAAAATACGATAGCACCATTGACACAGGGATGGCCATTTGCTGTAACCTGTTTATACATGTGGGAATGTGCTAAACTATACCATGTCTGCTTGTGAAAACATCTAGGTGCGGACAACGTCATACGGAACATGAAGGGGTTCAAGTATGTGGATGTATGAGTGAGAATATGCGTAAAAATACATACATTATAACCAAGGATCCGTCCAAAAAGTTGGTTGCAAACACCATCATTGTACTGGAAATTGAGTCTAAGAACCCCATCACGAAAAATGTTTTATGCGGAATGAGTCTTTCCTCAGGGGTAATGGCTGACCCATATTTAATCATCGGGATTATGTACGCAAATGACAACGGTATGTACACAAAGCATGTGTATATCGAGATGAAGAATGGGTAATTGTGCATGGGAATCGTTTCCTGTATTTAACACAAATAAACATTAGGTACATTGACATTGTGAGTGAGTGAGCGTGATGTCATTTAGACTAGCACAAGCGACATATTAACAATACAAGATGGGAAATTCATACATACGACACAGCTGGGAACGAACACTTGTCTGCAAGATGAGGAACGCTTAGTGGCGGCTTGGGATCATCTCGATACATACACGTACACGTCTTGTATGTTTATATATAACTTTGGTTATGTACACGACATTTCTCGGAGAGGGAGACAGAGGTTACGATGAGTACATGATTAAAGAGCACATATTGGTAAACTAACATCAAAACAAGACTTACACGTTGTATATTTATAATAAATCCATACCAGTTTGTTAAATATTTTGTTTCCAAGTCCAAAAACCACCATGAGCAAAAACGAAATAAGAAACGCCCTTTTGTTCTTCTCTTTTTCGTCCGTTTCATCAGCGTCCAAAACAGCAGGATCACTAGATCGACATCTTTGCTCATCAAGCTGTGCAGATAGTCTATATATTGATTAGTATATTGAAATTTGCTTCACGTTGTGGTGTATATGCATTCACGAAAACAATCACACCCAACATGCATCTGTTCACAATTGGTTTTCTAAACGTGGAGTTGGCGGACCATATTTTGAATCCTTTTCTAATATGTGGCTGAAGCTCTTGTACAGTAATACATATGAAGAAGACAATATAACAAATTTCAATGCAGTTGTTTGTCTATATACCTTTTCTTGTCGATTTCCTGCTGTACCTTTAAAGAATTACTCGTGGCCGGACGTGGGTTTGTTGAAAGCAACAGTCCCGATTCGTCATAGTCACGCATAGCCTGACGGGGGCTGGGTGAAAGCAACGGTTCCGTTTCATCACTGGCGATAGGCCGACGGGGAGAAGAGGACGACATGCTTGTATATACTGTACTTCTTCAAGTACTTACACTGTACACCTGCGTATCAATGCAAGGAAGGGTACAAATACATGCACACGTATATACGTACTTTGCTTGCATGTGTATGCGTGTGTGCGTGTGTGTGTGTGTGTGTGTGTGTGTGTGTGTGTGT
>JAWQFL010000010.1:421511-482471 GCA_033442365.1 Creolimax fragrantissima
GTGTGTGTGTGTGTGTGTGTGTGTGTGTATGTGTGTGTGTGTGTATGTGTGTGTGTGTGAGTGAGTGAGTGAGTGAGTGTGTGTGTGTGTGTGTGTGGGTGGGTGGGTGCGTATGTGTGTGTATATGTGGGTGTAGTTGTATGTGTGTGGGTGAGTGGGTTTTCGTGACGGGGCGCTAAATGTACGGCATATTGTAATTGGTTAATAAGTTAACAAGAAGTTCGGTACCATACTTTGATCAAGAATCGTGATACGAGAGAAATAAAGTAATACTTGCAGATATGTGAATAGAAGAAGCCTCCACGTGCATCAGAATTATGTACAAGACCATTGATCAAAATTTATTCATAGCAGGTATAATATAGAGTGCTGTGCTAGACGTTAACTAAGACCGAATAACTATATACCGTACTTACAGATCATACATGGCAGAATATCAAAGTATTCGCCGCGGTGCCGTTTTTCTCCTAGAATATTGCTTGCTCTCATCCGACAGTATACACAAGAGATATTTACGTGCTCACGAATCGTCTTATGTACATGTACTTACTGTACGAGCCACACATTTTTTGTCGTAGGCATCTATATGCGAGTACCTATATTAGGAGCATCCCAGACTAATAACTAACAACAATCTGAAAGATCGGACATTTAATTATTGAACTTCATTGATAAATAGGTACTCAATAGTACAATATGGGGTCTGTATTTATATCTGTTATCCTCCGGAGGGATCAAATCAATGACAATTTTCCGTTACCTTCCAACATACTTGGCTGCGTGATTCGTATATTATTCAATGATGTGTTTGTAGTAGTTTTTAACGTCGATTTTATGAGACTATCACGCTGATCAAAGTAAGTACCGAAAGTCACTTTTTTTAATGGCCAGTCATTCGACATTATTGTGATGTAAAGAAGTATGAAGGCATCCCTTGATCCTTATACAGGACCACGGGTATAAATACAGACCCGATATTGTACTCTTGAGTACCTATTTATCAATGAAGTTCAATAACTAAATATCCGATCTTTCAAATTATAATACAAAAGTTTGAAAGGTAAGGTTAAGAGTTTAGTGATTAGGTTTCATGCATTTGGTTAAAAAAAGTGTATACAAATACTAACCGCGAATGAGACCCCTTAACCCCTCCCCACCACCGGATGACTCGGATTAACAGAACATGTGATGTTCTGTAATGTTCTGTTGTATCAGTGAATTGCAGTACTTTGGATTACTTTTTGGCACTCGTATATAAATTAGGTTATGTAAATGAGTCAGTGATGGTGAATTTGAGATTTGTCCAAAAAAAAAATTAATATGCCAAAACAGTTCAGTAAAGTCAAAAACGTATCAAAATATAGACCCGATTATGTATTTCGGGTTTTTTTTGGAGTTTTTTTGTCAATAAAGGGTTTGAAAACGTGAAGCCAAATTTCTTAAGTGGATAACGTTATCTTTGCTCTTAACATGAACACCCCTCACTACAGTGTGCACAAACTCAAATGTACACACAAACACACACACACATGTCTGCATGTACACACACAAGCGCGTGCCTGTATGTACACTCTCATCCACGTTTGCATGCGCAATACGCTTTGATACGCAATATAACCAATAGACTTACAGGTCCATTGTCGTATGCTTGTCTATAGAGATTTAAATAAACATCATCTTCCACACCAATCCACATGCACACGCTCGTCAACCATGCTCGCAAGCACGACTATATTTAGTGTACAAGCAAATCCGCGAACAAGTGTGCCTACATACTGTTACACCAATACTCCAAGATCGTGTGCTGAACAGACGCTTAATTACGACATACCAGCATTGCTTGGTTACACGATTCTTTGAAGCCTTCTTGTTTACTGGTGATTATTGAATGAAAAGATGCCCACTAAACTCTACACTTGGGTGGGTTGTTTGATCGATGTGTGCATTAATATTGTGTTTATTGCTGTAAAGCTCATTCACGTTCATGTACCTATCGTAGTTCTATGGAGGGGCATATAAACAGTACTATAGATACATAGATTTGCAAACATTTATTCTTTTATTGTTCGCTTTGTTTAACTGTAGGAAATTTATAATAATTATTGATGTAGGGGCCAAACAGCTACGGGCAACTGGGCCTAGGTCATACTGATGATGTGTTTACTCCGCAGGAAGTAAAGGAGTGTAGCAATGATGACATCATACTGCTAACGGGAGGTGGTGGTCACACATGCGTAGTAAAATGTACGTATTCCCTACAAAAATATTGTGCGTGCACACTACGCACGATGGGTAGTACAGAAATATGAGTGCACTTTCCTTTGTTTTGTTGCTTCGAAACAACAGCTCAATCTGTATGCTATATCTCTGAAGAATGCGTCTTTACTCGTTTGCATTAATAGGTTGGATTTTGGAATGCATATATGAGTGTGTAAAAATTATGGTTATATGCCATCTTCTTCACAGCTGCAACATATCATATTTGATCGTGACAATTTCTTTATACATTCATGTTGTCTTCATAACTGACATGTATATCCGCATGAATCGTACGTAGAGAATATATTTATATAGATCGAAGTGTATCTTGCGTGTTCGAACAATTCTATGTGATCTGTCTTTGAGTAAAATATATTTTCACATGCGCAGAATCATTTGCATATATATTTTACAGCTGACGGCAATATAGAAGTGTGCGGATGGAATAATCGGGGACAGCTGGGGCTTGGCCACACCAATGATATCGATCACCTCTTACCAAGTTGTGCAAGTATGGTGGGCGTTAAATGGAAGGATATTGCGTGTGGGTGGGCACACACAATTGGACTTACAGGTAAAAATCTGAGCCATTTCGTACACATTTGTCCTTGAGGTGAGGGAAACGGTCAAGTACTTTGTATGGACCTTTGCTTGCGCAGTCATTCGATGTTGATGAATCCGTTGGAAAGTGTTTATTATTGAAAGAATGTTATATTATTGAAAAATGTTATGCTAGCGTCATATCAACATATCAGCGAATGTCGCAGATCTGTTTCATAAGTTTGTCTTAATTGTAGTACAGAGTGGTACATAGCCCAATTTGTCACGTCCTATACGACTTACTATGATGAGTTAAATGTAAGCACTTAAAAAGTCTATATATGAGTCAGGCCTAATGGACGACGGCCATGTTTTAAATGTAATACATACCTTACCATACACCCATATACCAGCAAATATCACTGACACCTACGCATTGATATTTATGTCGTCCACACCTACCATTCTTTAGTCTTTTCTTACTATTTGGACGAAACAGAGACTAAATTAGTTTGCATTGCACAGAGAGTGGACATCTATACTCATGGGGATGTAACCGCTACGGACAATTAGGCCTTGGAGATGCATGTCAAGGCGAAAATGCAAGTACTCGTACTTCACGATCATCGATAGCACCTCAACTTTCGAGTATACCTCAGAAAATTCACTTCCCATCCACATCTGCACATATAAAAACAGTACACTCCAGCGAAAACAGTAGCTCGCATACCACCACAATTCTTCGTGACGAAAAATTGGACCATAAATATAGTGCACACGAAAGTGAGGGTATGAGCAAGTACGCTAGCGCAGAATGTTATGATATTACCGATCCAGTTGTAAGCATATCTGCAGGTTTACGACATGTGTGTGTGTGTACAAGAAAGGGATTGGTGTATGTGTGGGGGAGTGGACGGCAGGGACAGCTTGGGTTAGGTGAAGGTGTTACGCAATTGTCCACACCTACGAATGTTATTCTTCCAAATGATGGGCGGTAAGTACGAATGTGAATTTTTGTTCTCGATTGAAGGATTAATGCACGATAGGTTAGTATCTGAACTAGCACATACTCACCGAAAAGAACACGCATGCATGTATTCAGTAATGCTTATTCGTGTATAGTACTGTATATTCATACTCACGTTTTTGCATGTGAATCTGCATGTGACGTGCATGTCTTTATATGGTTGATGGTTGTGGTGTAAATTTGCTCAGGTTTAGCGGTAGCTTCTAGAGGGTTTGAACTGACGAGCACTCATAAAACCATTATTCATAAAAGAAGAGTAAGTGGAAAGCTTTCAGAATTATAGAAAGAGATCACTCACGCTTTTATACACTGTCCTGGGCGGTTATGCCACCGTCAGCTTCTGCTATAACATATTTGCTACACGTTTTCAATAGTGACTACGTTTTTCGACTCAATGTGTATATTGTCCATGTGCGTGGTTGTAATTGTTTACGCATTTGTTTGTGGACGGCATGTCCATGTGAAGTGTGATATGCGTTGCTGCAGGACAATACCATACACTGGTGCTCACTTTGGACGGGCGTTTGTATGGATTTGGAAGTAACAAACATGGACAAATCAGTCCCACAGCCAAGGGAACCAAGCATTCAAGCACGTTCATATACTATCCGGTATTGATCGAGCATGTATCAGGAATACTTCCTGGGCATGTACCGTCGTCTGTAGGGTGTGGATGGTCGCACAGCTTTGCTGTATTTGGTAAGCAAAGTGATGCATGATGTAGAGGAAACTTACGAGTGAATACTAAATGTGCACTCTATGTGTGTGTAGTAAATGTGTATGATTGTCGGCGTGCTGCATACATTGTGTGTATGTATGAAGTACTTAGATGTACGCTTTTGTTGACAGATGTAAAACTTATTTACGTACATATATATAACTATTATCCGGGCAGATACAAATGTACTATTTACGTGGGGTAGAAACAGCTATGGACAACTCGGCCATCCATTGGAGATAGACGTTTCATCTAAAAACTCAAAGCTCACCCAAACCATGACCACATTCAGCCGCATTCCAATTTTATCGACAGTTAAGCAACTGTCCTGTGGCAGTGAACACTCACTTGCCATCATAGGTATGAGTATGAAATACATCTGTACGTGTACTCTTGCTGTACGTGTACTCTTGCTGTTTGTGTGCGTCGCGCTCACACACAGACTGTTTAGCATTATTCGAATAGTTGTTTTAGGAACACCAAGTGTGAGGTATCCTAATCGAAAGTGTATGTCGTGTACAGTAAAGTAAAGTTGCCTACGTTCGAAAGGCGTGTGGAAAGTCGTGCAATGATTGATTTACTCAGTCAGTTTTACAGCTACCCATGTACAACTGTTGGAATCAAAGAGCATTTCTCATACACATATAGTGAAGTATACTCTACATTGTCCACTTGTAGTTCCGAGTAGATCAGCTATTTTACACATACATATCATTTTCGGTGTTAATGTCTAAATTTGTGTTCAGATCAATGTCTAACTCGTTGAGTTCGGAGAAACGTACATTTGCACCAACAGATTGGGTTTCATGCCTTCACTTCTTAGTACTCGCACTCACCATATCTCTCACTTACACTTACCCTTGCCATTCGCTATTCAGAGAACGATGTCTGTGTAAGCTGGGGGTGGAATGAGCATGGGCCATGTGGACAAGGAGGCACGGAAAACATATTCTCCCCAACACCAGTCACACCATCTTTTGAACGAAATGAACAGACAGGTGAGTGTAGAAAGTGTTTGTTTGTACACGTGTACTGATGGGATACAGCAAAAACCTATGAAATATCGTGTTATGTCTCTTGAGCTTCTAATCTGCTTGCAAGATTTCAGACACCATTTGCGTGGCACATACGCTTCTTGCATGTTTGAAGCTACAGCTTATCTAGATTGTCTTTTTCTGCATTCAATTATTCGCATTCGAGTAGTTACAGGCAGTAAGTTTCAAGCAGTTCTCATTGGTGCTGGATACGGCCACAGCCTTGCCTTATTTCAAATGCCAGAGTGATGTTCAAGGTTTCAGTTCTGTAATGAAACATACGACCGGATCAGATAAAACTATTCTATTAAGCACAGAATAAACTTTAAATCACTGTGGAGAAAGGGAGCTGTTTTATTCAAGTAATTTAGAGTAGAGTAGCTGCAGGGTTCTGGCTAGTCTAGTTACGCAGTATTTTAGAACCTAAGTGATGAATTCACAATCCAAAGCGATTCGCCCACGAATTAGTGGTTAACGGCATGGTAAACATATTGAATGTTGGTCATGTGGATAAACGTACACGTAATTGGAAGGTATACTAATTACAGAAAAAAATTCTGTGAAGGCTGATTACGAAAATTTCTGTATTGTCTATTCAAGTTGCACTCAATATACTACGAACACACCGATTAGAAGGAGACACATCCTTTACTCAACAAATGAAATACAATCTGTCTACTAAGTGACATCTCTCATATGTACAACACAAGAAAATGTAAACAATATCTCATAAACCATACGTGCAAAACTATGGACAAGCTCTCACATGCATGCATATCTTATATCTTTTGTTCATTGAGAGAAAATGAACTCCATTTTATTATTCAAGTGCACGGTTTATCATACGCTGTTAACTTGTGCAAACGTTTTCGTACACACGTCCCGATGGAGGACAACTTGTTCGTACATATGTCCGGATCGAGGGATCTGACCGTAGCTACTCCACCTTAAGTGCACTTAAGCACGAGCTCAAATGGTTTCTTAAACCGGGATACTAGACAGAATTCAAAACACAACTTGAGGCTGCCTTACCCGGCTGTGAAGTGTTCGTATTCAGAAGTTTGACATTAATGCGAACACGGAGTTTGACAGTAACTCAAAACCGTAAAGCTGTACATGCTAAAGTAGATATGTATGTGCGGCTGCTCTGCCTACTCGAAAATACAAGTGGAACGAGCCAAAATACAGGGGAGGCAATTATAACCATAGCAACTAAATTCACACATCGCGATGTGTATCGAGCCCGAATATATATCGACATCTGTATGACTTTCAATTCGGGGTTTGTGGGCAGAATCCTACAGTAACGCTAAAGCATGGATTTCGACAATAATTATCTGGTCGCATGTGGGAACTGGGATAGATATGTAGATCCAATGTGATATATATTATCTCCTTCCGGCAAAGAGTTTATGTCGCGGTTTTTGATTGCCCTTGTTGGACTTGAACTCGTTGTATACCATGCCTTCTCCGCCACTGAGGCCAGAGAGGTTACCTGTGTATGTATGTGAACGAGAGTGTCACATGTATGTATTATGTGAGTGGTTACGATTATGGGTACGTGCTGCACGAGGCGCGGATTGTTCATCGAAAGCGCAACCATATGAAAACGCGATACATGAACGTACAATACCCCTTAATACAATAACAAGTCATAACCTCACTCACACCCATATCACTTTCACGTGCGTCCTTGTGCACAATTGTTGGTATGATCATACACACAAACAGACAAACCAATTTAGGTCAAAGATAAGTCTGCCTACTCTCTTACTACACTTACTTAACAAGTTCAAGCATCTTTGCTCTCAAATACACATCACTTTAATATACATATATCTATAACCTTTTCTCCGCCCAGTTTTCCTACTGACGGTGTCTGGGTCAAATTCGCTAATGTCCTCATCGCCCGCTGCGTTGTCCATAGTGTCAAGGACACTCGCTAACAAATCCTTCTCAGCCTCCTTGCTTAAAATCGCGTAAGGATCCATCCCTGGTACCTTATCTACAACTTCGAAGGCATATCTTTAATAGACCAATGTTTTATAAGGTGTATGTAATAGTGTTAGGGAGTGCAACCGAAGTGTTCGTCTGTGTGGCTGTATCTAGGTTTCACGAGTTAATCTATTGCAGTAGTCTTCTACTTTTAATGTATATCTGCGAATGCGCCTATTCGATATGCATTGATAATTTATAGGATAGTATGACATGAAGTTTGTGGACATAAAGACACACGAGAGAGATTGAGGCAGAAGAAGTGAGCTAGAGAATATGCCTGCGTAGGATGTGATCATACGTACAAAAGTTTGTGAACGAAAACAGGCATATGACAAGATCACGAGAATGCCGAGATTCGTTAGTATATTTAACCTACACCTACAAATGTGATACTGTAAAGACTAGTGTTGCACGAGTATACATACGTACACTTCAAACATAATAGGTTTACGGATAAACACACGTTTGCTGTAAAACCAGACCTCACTAACAGGCATTCAAGGCAAAGAACGATGGCCTTGCAATAAGAGTACAAAACATACCTACACTCCTTGCTAGGTTCTTATATACAATTTTACACACATTTAAACTACAAAGCCAAACCATACCCTTGGTCGACCAAAAACTGTTGACGTTTCGTCGAAAAGAACATCTCCGCCGTGTCTTTAGACACCTAACAGAAGAACGGGGGGGAAACGGACGACGAATAAGCAGTATTCAATACCAAGGCAATAAATTTATCTAGGGCTAGTTTAGAAGCCACGTCCATAATTTTATGACAGATTCACTACTCAACACCAATGAGCGGCAAGTTAATTATAGCATGAACAAACCACAGCGACTTCTAAAAAATCGTCTGGGTGAATCTCAGAACTTTCGTAGATATACAAACACAAGAATATACACCACGCAGGAATGCGCTGAAGGAATAAAACAACAAACTCACACATTTAAACACTATAGGGATTACATTCCACACATCATATCTGGTTCCCACACATATGTACATACTCATTACACTATATACCTCACATACTTCGATGAGTGCATCCGCGTTTTTCACATACACACATATGTAGAACAAATACATATTATATACCAAAGAATAGAAATGCGCATTATACTCGTCTGGACCTGGCTTTGGCTGTCCTTTTTTCGCACGTAAAATACGACCCAATCGTTGAGCCTCTTGCCGCCGTGAACCATACATAGAGGACACTTGAATCAACACATTTGCATCTGGTAAATCAATCGAGTTATCGCCGACCTGTAATGTAATAAATATTCGTATTTGCATAGTGTGTCTTCAATAGTATATACGTCTTTTTGTTGGACGCATATCCATACGTGAACATATACATACTATTTATATTGTATACATCATACAAGGATATGGTATGTATGTATGTCTATCGATCTGTTGTTTAAGAGTGGCTAATTCACCGAAGATGTTTTTGTGTAAATACCTTGGAAATGAATATTATATTGACTTTTGGGTTGTTTGTAAACAAATCCAGCACGACCATACGCTCTTTGTGTTGTGTATCGCCACAGATGTATGGCATTTTCATCATAATCGCGAATCGTTTCAGTGTGAATACATTATCACTGAAGATAATTACCTATATATACGTGTGTGTGCGGTCGTGAATTCGTGTGGAAAATGTGTGAGTGTGTGAGTGCTCGTGTCTGCTTGTATATGTATACATGGTACTCGTACGTGTGTGTGCGTGCGAATATAGACTTCCAGTCCGTAAGGAATACAGCTCAGACATCGCAGGAGTCTTCATTCGCTTAGGAATATGAATGTACGTTCATAGTATGTGCAGTTACACGTTCTTATTATTAACTAACATGCACTTCATATCCTTCATAGAGTTCGGAAAGAAGTTCCATATCCCGCATGTAATATTTACCTTTATATATGCGTGTATGCGTCGCTAGAAACGAACCGATGCATATGTATTAGCTACTGGGAATTAGAAGTTCAGAAACATACTTTATCTCCTTGCTTGGCGTGTTTTTCGGCCAAGAAAAAGGCAGTTCGATACTTGTTGGGATTTGAGGCCCACAATAACATACGCTTACGATTCGATTGTCGTAGGTAATGGTAATAGAACTCTGGCGTCATCTCACACCACACCTCCCAACATTTTACCTATGAGCATATACATGTGCATGTGTATGTGTATGTGTAAGTACATATATATATATATATATATATATATATATATATATGTGTGTGTGTGTGACATGCACGCGCAACGCTTAATCACATATACATTAACAAGCTAAGGAACAATCACATGTACAACAACAGAGACATGTACGTACAGGTTTACCCACAGTACAAGAAAAACATATTCGTATAAACTCAGATCTGCATTCATGCCCCTTAGCACCACCACCACACAAACACACACGCCGCATTCATACGCAGATACATTAATACATACCTTAGCTAAGAAACCTTCGTTCTGTAAATCCATCCAATTAGCTTCGTACAACTTTGGGCCGATCAAAAAGTTTAAATCGGCGATCTTGTCATCCTCACGCACCAGAGTAGCTGTCAATCCGACCTACGTGTTTGAATAAACTGAGTAAGTCAATAGAAACCTGTTACGGTTTTATGAATACCAGACAAACATGAAGAAACGTACAAGTATAGTTGCTAATGCAGTTCCTAAGCGAGTTACATGTAAACTTCCGTTTCAATGCAACAATATACATATATCTTGTCTACGTATAAAATGCATACCGTGCCATTTCCGACAACAACATTTCTAATATTTTACTTACGGATACTCTACGAGCGTATAGTTTGCGACACAATTCACACATCCTCCTACACTTGCTTATTACTTTAGATAACCACATAGCCACATATATCCCATGTATATTCAAAACATTACACACCTGAACACAACATTACACAGGTGAACATTTCTTAGCACAGTACTTACCATAAATATTCACAGACAAGACATCAACCCGATACAACTCGGTTGTAAACATTTGCGCTCGGTTGTAAACATTTGCGCGCAAAAATCCAAGGAATCTAGTGACGTACCTTACAATGAGCTGCAACACTCGTCAATACTTTTCTAAACATATTAGCAGGCACAACATGAACTTCGTCCATAAGCAACAACCCCCACTCCGTGTCTTGAAGATGACTCATAACCTTTTCAGCCTCATATGAACGTTTACCAGTAAAGGCTACCATCGTGTACGTGCTAATTGTAATCGATATCTGTAAAACAATTGGAGGGTATAAATGCAGAGATAAAATGCAGACATACACCTAATATATATACACTACATACACGCACACAGTCATACAAATACACATTACCACACCAGTAGCACACATTACACACCGGGGTAGGTTCGTCTTTACTCGTAGAGGTAAATCGCACAATTTTATCATCTGTGTAGAACGATTAAGAATATACTAAATTGATTAAAACTACGACAATAAAAACTAGAAATAAAATCTAGAGTAACTAAAAACGGAGAGTGTTACAATGACGGCGGTTAAGTTGACGTTTGCATTCACACATATATTATATACATATCTATACTTCTAAAACGACCAATACAAACGCACATCGGGGTGGGCAATATCAGATATTGTCGTCGCTACTTGCAAGACGTCAATCAGGATGCACGCAACCTCTGGCCCTTTCTAATGCAGCGCACATCTTTCCTAAACACAAGCAAACGTATGTATACATTTCACATATTTTTAGCGTCACGTACATACATGCATACACGTACACGAACGCACGGAAAGAGAGAAACAATGCATACCCGAGACAGTAGACCACATAAGGAATTGTCTTCGCCATTGTTCGACGGCCACACTGGATGTACACAACACCAGCACAGACTTCTTAATCGTGCACGCAATAGTAACTCCCGTTAGTGTTTTTCCGGCTCCTAATTTGGTTCGTGTGTGTGCATGTGTGCGTTCGTGTTCGTGAATGCGTGCGTTGGGTGAATCTCTGATGTAACAGAAGTATAGAAATTGAAACTCACAGACGGGGGGTTCACAAACCACATGCAACACGCATACATCAAGACAACTGAAGCCACTACGCCCTGTTGCATTCCCGAGAAACGTCTAATTAAACGTTTCTCGAAATATGGTCGTAGTACCGGTGGACAGGGTGAAGGTTGCAGGTATATATACACGAGCATACGAGCAGGAAAACATAAGCAAATACATACCACATGGCAAAACAATGATGCCGCTTCTCCCTCTTCCATTCCCAAACATCTTGGAAAGAGACTTTTCTTGATACGGTCGAAGTACAGTCTGTGGCTTGAGATCCATGTCCAAGTTTGGGTTGTGTGTATCATTCCTGAAGTCATACTCCTCTAATAGCGGCATATCCACCGTAATGCAATGCCTCTTGACGTTCTCTACCTATTTGTAACAAAGTTGGCAATGAACACAAATATCATGGCACACGGAACAGGGAACGGCAAAAACCAGTACCAAACACTTCTTCTCATCATCTACTCATGAGTGTATGATTCGCTACCTATTTGGGCAATGATATATGCATAATAAGCATATGGACATACTTTTTCCCTATCAACCTCAAAAGAGTGCACCACTGGACCAGCACTGACGCCTTCCTCGACTTCGTCTTCATCTTCATCGTCATCTGCTCTTGCCAGTAGATCTTTAAGATCAAACTCCGTCTCTTCTTCGGTGCTGCTCAGAGACGGTCGTGAACGTAAATATATAAGACGAAGAAAGAAGACAAAACAAAAACGACAATTCAAAGGATTCATTGTCACCAGTCCTATACACAAAACTATACGTAGTACACAAGAACAACGACGCCAGTACACACTTACATATATAGATTAAGTATCGTACCCTTTCTTTTTGTCTTTTCCGAGACCTGCAACCTCGAAGTCGAGAACAGGCGCAGTAGTTTCTTGTACATTCGAACCTGCGATGAGCGTGCGATTGAGATTAAGAGGGAATTTAAAATAAGAGTGTACGTATATAGTATGTGTTTACGGTGTAAGTGCATATGTGTGCTTATCGCCTATGTTTGGAATGTTTTTACAAAGCCGACAGAATAAAAATATACGCTACACGTACACGTGCAAGAGAAAATGTGACATATGGAAATACGTACGAACCTGTCACACGAGCGTCTGCGATCACAGAGTCGTGAAGTAGCCTTTGAAGAAGAGTAGGATGTGGAGATTCGATGAAATATCGATTCGTTTTGAGCACAAGCTTGACCTTACCAATTTGACCTGTTTATGCATTTCACACATTTAATGAGTACATAAGAATGCCCTAAACAAATATGCAATAGTAGAGAATCCGCGGGAAGACTTTTTCCCGTCAGGTGAACTTGAATATTCAATGAAAGTAACCGTTCTGTTGGCTTCTTGTACATATACATTAGCGCAGGTATAAACATACACGAACACACGCACAGAGGAGCATACAGACACGTGTTGAAAATGCAAGAAAAGAGAGTAAAACGATACATAAACAGGAAATATACCTGTGAAGTCTATAATATTTCGCCGGACAGCTTCAGGGACACCATTCTGCGTGTTGGAATGGATATGATGTGAACATTAATCTGACACAATGATTGGCGTTGACTGTGTACACATACACATACACCCATGTGTATGCGTGCGGTTTGATTTTTCATTCTCTTGAAATCGAGTATACACGAACAGCCACAACAGTGTATAAGAAAAATAAAAATATTTGGTAACAAACATAACTCCAACGAACAAAACCAGGAGCATCTACACCTACATACAAAAACGCCAGCATCTTCGCCCATAGTGAGTGTTCACACATACACCAACAGAGTAGTTTATTGTATTGTATAAACAATGTATTGGCGCGCCTGTGTGTAAACTATACCATTTAGCTACATGTACCTTCGATAATTTGTTCAACACTCTCAGTATATCATCGGCACTCACGCCGACACTCACAGCCGCAAAGAGCGAGTAAGGAGTGAGTTTGTATTCGTGCACTAGGCGAGGTCGACACTCGGGCTCCGCGATGGAGATTAAGAAATCGTACGCAGTCAAATACATACGCTTATCACCATAGGTTTCCAAAAATATGTGTCCATCTGGGGAGAGCCAGATCTATATGTAATATCAGTGTATAAATAAACTTGCACATAATTCATATGTCAAATACTTATTGTGCATGTCCCGTGTGGGTTACCGTCATATGTAAATAAATGTATACAAACAAATACGTTTGTCTGATACGTAGAGTAAGTCATTACGTCGAGTAATTGTTTTAGAAGACTTGTTCCGACGTAGCAAACCGTCGTATTTGTGGTTTGTATTGCTTGCATAAACGCAACGGTGTACGTATGCATTCATTTTCAAATTATACATTTGTATATGTTTCTATATATGGATTTGAGTCAAGTGCAGCTGTTTCTACTGCTTGGATAAACGCACCGGTGTATGTATGTGTTCATTTTTAGATTATACATTTGTAAGTGTTTGTGTGTAGGCTCAATTTGAGTCAAGTGCAATTGTTTGTTCCGTAATACAAGGAATATATATATATATCCATCTTAAAGAAAGTTATATCCGTGGATATGGTTGGATTCGTGTTGATACGTGTACGCGTGTCCTCGTACTTGGAAAATTGTACGTGCACATAGACGTTTGTGAATGTCTTGGCTGAACAATTCAGTGAAAAAGACCGTTCCCATGAACAACACTACAGCAGCTCAGCTTATATAAGATTGTGCGTATGTGTGGCATGAGGATGAGTATTGTACTTTCATACAATACATACACGGTTATGTACCAGGATACATTCTGATCTCGTAAAGTTGTATAAATACATAGTACGATCTTTCAGGGGTCGTTTGCGTATGTTGCGCGAATGCTTGGATTTCTGCATTCATTTTGTGCGTTTATGTATAAAATGAAACCGTGAGCGAGCATTTGAATCTATATGCAACGATGATACCGGTTTCAAATGATCGTCCTTCTGCTTAGAAAGTTTTCCATAGTCGTGCTGACCAAAGAGAGGGGTTAGTTCGTCATACAGCGATAGGTTGAGGTCCTGATCGCTAGAAAAATCTGTACGAGCACCCGCAATTAGTTCTCCCTCAGGCATGTCTGTGGTATTCATTATGTATGGTTTGGTGTTTAGAATTGCAAGCACAGGTGTAGTATCGATGTGAATGAGAAACGATGAAGTTGTTATCAACGCACGATAGTAAACCCTTCGTCGAAATTTCGCGGCTTCGGCTACCGTCTGAATGATTCAGCGTGGAACCTGGATGTGCAAACAACTTTGTGTAGTTGCAAGGCAAATGTTTGAGAAACGCACGCATACCATCGAATTCTTCATCATTGTCGACATCCTCCTCATAAGGTCGCTTACCACCAACGCCATTCATGGTAGCTCTTACACGTTGAGTCATCTCTCACGGAGAAGGGAGCGAGTGCTCCTGACAACGTAGACGTCGACGAGGGTGGATAGACGTACGTTCGGATGGATATTGAGTCTATAGACCTGAATGAGTGAGTGAGTTGTGCGTGCGTGAGCGAGTGAGTGAGTGTGTGTGTGTGTTCGCTTCCTAATGCGATGGGACGGGAGTGTGTGATGTGGACTTGTCATTGCTTTTGGATATAAACGACATTCTAGAGATTTATGACTTTCGGAATTTTAGTATTCCAAAAATCTTCTATAGATCCTAATTTATTTTCATTTTGGCTTTCACCCTTCCTTACCTGAATTTTTCTTATATGAAAACTGTAGCATATAGATTTTCTGTTTGTAGCGACTGAGCCAAAAAAAATAAAATTCATCAAACACAATATGTTTGGAAAATCGCTCCTAATATTGGATATGATTTATTTTCAAATTTCTGATAATTTGCGACGAATAATATTTCATACCACACGAACCTGGACACAACACATACATACATCACAGACACACGCACGTACGCATTCACACAGACGCACACATACACCACACACTCTCTCTTGTCTTACCAACTGCATATCGTATAGATCGATGGGTATGCACGTATAAGCCTACACATCATGAGTATAATTCTAGCTGGTGCTGGTCCTGGTGACCCCGAACTTCTTACCATCGCGGCAATGAAAGCGTTGAAGGAAGCAGAGTTAGTGGTATCTGATAGGTGTGTTCTGTTTGAATTGAAGTGTATATTTCCACACATCCACATTACGTTCGACGCATATGAATGTGCTTGTGCTCACTGCCGGAAAACACACTGACTATGTTTAATATGGCTTTTGGCCTAGCGGTAGCGTATAGAACAGTGATTCGAATAGATGTGTACAATTATTAGTGCTGGTGTGAATGTATTCATGTACTTCTTCTTCTATCTTGCAGCTTGTTACTTTTTTTGCGTCCATTGTATTTTCTGTATATCCATTGGCTGCGTATAGTCGAGTTTGCACAGACAATAATGTAATATGATTGTATTGTTTTTGGTTAAATATCTGTATTCGTTAGAATTTTTCTTCTTTGATTTGCGTTGTAACCTGGTTTGTAGAATAGACGGATGATCTTCAATCGTGAACCAAGTTTGTTTATATGAGTTCTACTTTAGTGCATGTGAGTATGGTACAAAAGGAATTTGAACGTTTACTATGTACGCACAAGTCTCGAATCTTTTATTCTATATTCTGTATGTCTATTTACTCGTTTATGTTTGTACACGTAAGGTTGGTGCATCAGGATATTCTTGCATTTACGAATGGTGCAGTCAAAGTCGCCCGAAAAACCACAGGCCGCTCAGATCCAGGTTTGTTCATGAGTTGCTGTTGGTTTGAATTATGTCTGCCTAATGTTTTGCGACTTCCCATCAGAAATGTGTACGATAGCCGTAGAGATTTCTCTGTGTTTCAGAAAATGTCTCAATGTACGAATATGTAATTCTATATGTATATTCAGAGACTTGTGACTGAAAAATTAATCACTTGAACTCCGCGCTGTCATGGATATGCACTCAAGTACCTACAATTGCATAAAAGTTCACGATGGATCTGTTGACATCATACCTACTTCTTGAACGCCTGTACGAGTTCAAGGCGAGCTGACATGATTGTCGGAGTGCAGAAGGTGCGCTCAGTTCGTGATATCTAGAAGGGTTTATGTCTAACAGAAAGTTGCGCAATTTGATTGAACATCATGCTCCCTTCTTGACATTCGTTACTCGTATTTGAATATCGCTCTACCAGCACAAGATGAGCTCAGTGAATGGTGCCTGGAAGGTTTAAAGGCTGGGAAAAGAGTTGTAAGACTAAAGATAGGAGATCCGTTTGTATTTGGTCGTGGTGGAGAGGAGGTGATTTGGTATCGTGAGAGAGGATATGAGTGTAAAATTATTCCAGGCATATGCAGTGCATTGGCCGGTCCTATGGAGGGTATGTAAATATGCTTGTAATTGGTGTATTCGAACGTGTAAACTGTATAGATATGTCTATTTTGTTTGTATAGATAGATCAATTTTTGTTTTTGTATTATACGTACGCACATATGTATGGATGGTATGAAAGGCTGACCAAAACTAAGGTGGGTAGCATGTTCATGTTTGATCGTAGCGCGGAAGAGATGATAGTTGTAAATTGTTCGGTCGTGAACGGACTATACAAGGCCGCTGGATTCATATGAATATATATATATGCGTGTGGGTGTTCGTACACTTGAACGCGGGGGTGCGAGTTTGTTTCTTTGTGTGTATGAATGCATTCGTGTGCGGGAATGATTTTGTGTGCGGAAATGATGTGTGGCGTTCTATTATATATGTGAAGGTAACATACGTCGACATTGTGTAAAGTATTTCTTGTGACTATTCATGAGTTTACATATATATTTCATTACTTACAATCATAATGTCATCCTTATTTTACTTTTATACTTTAGTGGGGATCCCTGTGACACATAGAGGTGCGAGTGAGCAGGTGTTGATTTGTACGGGTAGAGGACGCAATGGAACTTATCCCAACATCCCGGTGTACGACTCTACACGCACTATAGTGATTCTAATGGGAGTAGGAAGGTAAATATTCTGAAGTTCGATTTGTGTCTATGTACCCTCGTCTATTTGTGTGTTGCCTAGTTAAACGTTGAGATTGGCGCATGACATTTCTCGCTCGTTTCATTGAAACATGCGATCGTAGCAATTGAATGTGATGATGAAATTACACATATCAATGGCTCGGTCAGCACACGATACGCACGTACATGTCACGGACACACGATCGTGTTGACACGATGCTGTATTCGTACTCATTTACTTTCGTCCATTGACACGTGCGCATACATACATTGAAACGATATATCAGGCTCACGGAGCTGTGTGCAATGCTCGTAAAAGAGCGCGAGTTTCCCCCAGACGCCCCTGTGAGCATAGTGATGTCTGCGACGACACCGGAAATGAAATCGTGTGCTGGGACTTTATCTAACATAGACAGTATAGCGCAAGAGGCAGAAGTAAAGGCACCAGCTGTGATAACCATTGGGAGCGTCGTTCGTGTGTTGTGTAGGGAGGAATAATACCACAGTTTGGAAACACGATCAAATTAATGATTTAGTACATAGTTGTACGTGTTTGTGTGCAGTACTTAGTGTGGAGCTACGAAGTCACCCCTCAACCTCACCCCCAAAATATGCGGCACGTTCGTAGCAACTTCAACTATTCTCTACTGGCCATGTTTGTTTACAGTAGAGTGAACATTATTTGTCGCAGAGCTCCTGAAAGAAATATGAGCGTATACGTATATTTGATTCAACAGGTAATATAAAGAGCTTATAACATATCGCATGTTACGTGACCTTTATTACGGTCTTGTATTTTCTACCATCGAAATGTATTTATAAATTAGTGCACAAAACCGAGAGGGTGTGTACTGTTTCGCTATTATACAGACATTGTTTCGCTACTACACAGCACCGTATGTGCACATGCACGGGTATTTATGTGTGCGCGTATATGTCCTGCATTTGTAGAAACACTAGGATTTCATGTTCAGAAGGAGTCTACCGTAACTTTGAACGTCTATATTAGGAAATTGCGAGGTGTCTGTGAGTGCATACGTGACTGCATGTGTGTGTGCTTGAGTTTATCCTTGATACTGCTTTTGGGCATCGAGTGACTCTTCTGTGAGAGGCTGAGGAATGGCAATGGTGCACGAGTCTCCGTCACAGAAGCGGTCAGGTTCGACGTCAGCCGTGGATGAACGGAAGTCGATAGATTTTACTTCGCTCCTGAGGGACAAGGACGATGCGATTAGGTCAGTAGAAGAATAGAGACGTGTGTAATTTAGTAGCATGTAGGGGTTGATGTGTTATGTATTATATAATTCTTAGAAGACTTACATCATCTTGTTGTATTCAGACTCGGAAATCTCCTCGTAAGGCATTTGTTGGTAGGCCCCCTCGGGAGTTCTAGGCAAAAAGCTAATTCCTGCATATTTGATGAACAGAAAACTTGAAAAAACAATAGTGTCTTTCCATAAGCAGGCAGATTTATGCTCACGAACACATACCTAACTCAGAATGAAATCACAGATAGCTCATGAATAACTATATTAGCATGCGTCATTTGGAGTTGCTTCTTGCATTCCCGCTTAAAGCGAAGGAGATAAAAGGTGCTCGCAAAATGCGCATACACGCGCATATAGTCGGTACATCTTTAAAAACACAAGAAAAATCGCATATCAGCAATGTGCCTGTCGTGTCATACACATAAGGCCACAGGATAATATTTACACATCTTCGCACACATTTCAATCGTACCACAAATATATATACACACACAACGAAAACGTACCCTTCAGTTGGTATTGGAAGAAATCCAGCGCATGCTTCAAGTGCGGACCTTCGGTTTCAGGATCAAACGTGATTGTGCAAGACACTTGATTGTCTGCCCAATATCTCTGCATAAACGAGGCCAATTGTAGCTGTTCCCACATGCTGACCTTTGACAATGGTCGTATATTTTTTCCAACATCCACGGGAAAGCTAGCGACCTTTGTGTCTTCTGAGTATATGTCACTCTCTATTTGATACCCCGCAGCTTTCAGTGGCGTGAGCAGATCAGAATCGGCTGCTGTACGCACTCGTCGGATTTGATACCTAGAGACGCGTGTTTCATGTGAGCCAGTCATGCTTTCCGAGGTACACATTACACTACGTAGTACAGCTACACAAAATGATGAAGCTAGTATATCGAAAAACGCTGAATGTACAGTTCTATGTTTTATTCAACGTGCATACAAAATCAAGTCAACAACCTTGCACATACAAACATGCTTCAAATACACACCTTGAGTGCGGGTAGTGAAGCCCAGGGGTGGCACCGGCTAGCAACGACACTGTGCCACTAGGCTTTACAGAAGTAGTCTTAATAGAACGGGGGACGGCGAACTCGTCCGAATACTCTATGTCCAGCTCCTGTATTTTCTGATAGCCCTTTTCCAGCCACTCTTTTAACGTATGTAGACCGCGTGCAGAGATAAATTGCGCAATACCACTCACACTGCACCCAATGCGTCTGTTACGAAGCATCACTCGATTGCTCTCAGGCCAATGAGTTTCACCGAGGGTCACGGTCTTAGCATACAAGTACGCGTATTCGAGAGTTTGAAGGAAGTCTTCCACGGTTTCATGTTTGTGCGGGAAGGTCTCGACCAAACAACACAATTCGTAACTCTCCAGCGTCTGTTTTGGCAAAGGCATATATATCTAACTGAATATGTATATGAGCGGGTGGTCGCAGCAACGAAGCATACACACAAACCTACTTGACGCGAAATTTACGAATACACATTGATACATACCTGTTCTAAGCACGGGTTTCCACCCATTGCCTTCTTATCTTTATTGTCTGCAGGGCCATCCATACGACTATACTTTCTCATGTTGTCCAACCAAGCGAACCCAGGCTCGCCATTAATTTGTACTCTCTCGCACACACTGCTATAGTCCATGCCAAGCTCTGCAAACACCGAGTTGTTGCTCGCCCATCCGTATTCGGCTCGGTGGGGGTTCACTTCGTAGTTCTAGTAGTGAATAACAGGTGTATGATTACAGATGCACACTCACTGATAATGTACTTGTGTGACACGTGCGAGAGTTATGTAAGTTGCAGCTCATATTTAAGCGCAGTTCAACGATATTTGCCTAGATTTAGTTAGCAACCATTCAGCTGTAAATACCTATGAATAAAAAACAGTCTCACTCTGAATGCCTATTCTTAGCCATGTTGTCATGTATAAAATACGTTTCGTAGGTACATGCAATATTCGTACATGTAAATTCACGAACGTGCCTGCGATGGGCGCGCGAGTGTATTTATGGCTTGCACACATCTTCAATACATGAAACACACCTTCAAGTCGACGTATTCTGCGTTATTTGGGTCTCCAAATGAAATCTCCGCCGCACGCCTGACATTTCCGGCCACCACACATCGACCAATCATATTCATTACATCTACAATATTAGTCACAGATATGTGATCACCGACACCCGAATCAAGAACATCTCGAATTGACTGATGGAGCTGTTCTAGTGCCTCAGGTCCACTTGATACACCACCGAAGCCCTTGATGGGAAGACCGGCCGGACGGATCCTACAGTAGTCTGTTGCATTTGAAAGTGTGAATTTTGTATGCGTTTGTATTCGTGTGGCAATTCGTGTGGGTAAGAACTCGTGCGAGTGTGTGAGTTTGAGTAGGCGTTCGTGTTTATGTATCCGCGGGTGTTAATGTGGGTGTGGGTTCCTCGTCTTTTTGTGAGCCAACGCGTAAAGAATGTGACCACATACGTGCAGGTGTGAGGGAGGGAAGATTTAGTGGGCCACACAGACGAGAGGTGATAAGGATATGTGAGAGAATTGAAATACACGAAAGGCAAGGACACGTATACGCACACAACAGTATACGTAAAGGTAGAGTATTGTTTAGGCCTCTGGGTGTTGGACAGGAATATGTGCAAGAGCGAGAAGACTAGATGCTGTACAGTTGCATGTACATGCATGGGAAATAATGGCACAGAGTGGACTCGTTGTGGATATCTAAAAGGCTCCTACACACCAAAATCAAGTCGACCAGTTCCCTCGAAATACGAGTCGATCAGCAGAGCTACACTCTCCACCCAAGCCTCTCTCGTGTCGTCAATTTCATGCAGAACTGTACGTCTCCTCTCGCTTGGGCCTTTAATAATGGGTGCCCTACTTCTTTTGCCAGAACCCGCCTCTGCACCTAACGTGTCGAATCCTACACCTACACCTAACATAGCCGCATCCATGAGGAAACGAAATGGTGCACTTACGCGAGTTTGTGAATCCTGGATGTCAGCTGTTGAGACAAAGGCGCAGTTGTTCAGTGCAGCGTACAGTCCTCGTTCTTCTGTTAAAGGTGAGCCCATGGCCCATAATCCACGTCCAGGTGGGAGGAACTTCATCTCGAAAATTCGTTTGTACATTTCCTCGGCTCGGCCGCGCGGGTGTTGCCTACGATAGTATTTCACAAATTGTGTGGTGACATTTTTATGTGGTAAGTATGCATAAGAGTATATGTTGAGACTACCATATTTGAGACATTGTCCATACTTCCTGTCCCCGTGGAAGGAACTCTATATCGAATTGGCGTCTTCGTGTCATGAAACACGCAAATATATGATCTGTGTTTGCGTTCTAGTTTGTTAATATAATTTGACTATAATGGTAAGACCTGTGAATGTCAATGTAATGCCACACGCACTACGTGCAGAATAGACGTTGCAGGTCACGGTGTACGCATGTGCTTTATCGTGTGTCCGTGTATGCTGGGCATCATATATATGTGCCACGGTAAGAACTACGTGTGTTCGTGTGCATACAAGTACGAAACGATATGTATGTACGCACTCTGGTCGACAACCATGATCTGGTCGCACACAATGGGGATATCGCCCGTTTTAGCGTGGCTTCATCCATATTCCATATATGTGCGACGTAAAAACGTATTCCAACTTTGTACTATATAATGCTATATAATGTTACATGCTCTTTACTTATATGCAGCACACACATAACATACACAGGACTACTTAAAACTACATACCATCCCAAACGGCGTTCCATCATCCACTTGCGCTGTAGTTTAAATGTACCTTCAACGACACGCTGAACGGTCTCGTACCACTCTTCGTTAGCACCATTATCTTTCACGCGCGCGTATGTACGACGGTATACAAGTTCACCCAAACCATTAAACCCGAAAGGGGCTTTCTTTGCTTTGAATGTTTTCACGAAACTGCCAATGTGAGAGTGGACAGTGATGTTTTTGAGGTCATGATACTTTGGTTGTACATATAAAAATAAAACTTGTGGTTATGCGAATATTCGTGTGTATGTACGTATGTATGTGTATGTATATACATGGTAAGGTGATAGTTATTGCATGTATGCGTGTGTTTGTAGTGTCACCGTCAGTACAACACACCACAAACAAATATGTACATGCATGTAAGCATGCCCTAACTATCTCTTAACAAACGTGCCAACGTTTACGTTTAAAGCATAAGACTAACACCTCTAGGGAGTCATTGTGTGTAGAGAAGCGGTCTCTGATCTGGAAAGGCCACCGTATGCTTAATACGCTTCCAACAACCCATGTAAGAGTCCCTCAGACACCAACAAGTGACAAACATATAATAATACAAGCTGGCTAACACATACTTTTCTGTAAGCATAGGACGATCCTCCGGTCTCACTCGACGTGATTTTTGGACTGGAGTCGGTGTGGGTGTGGCCTTGGTAAATGTAGAGTCAACGTCGCCTTCACTTTTAGATTTAGCTGCTGTGGATACATAATCTTCGTCACTTGAGGTTTCAAGGACAGATGTGACCTCCGGGTTGGATGTAGTAAGCAATGTACGTACTGAGTTTATGGCAGTGATTTGTGAATTGCCAATATGACTTCTCGACATTGTGAACGCACTGTGTACTTTCGCTGTACGAAAAGTGAAATGCTTAGCAACGTCACTGAGGACACCCGTCATAATCGTTTCAGGTGCGGCCACACGTGCCCTATAAAACTTGTACAATTACAGTAGAAAGTAAGAATAGCTGCTACGATGATATATCGCGGTGGTGGGGAGAGATAGAGGGGGAGGGCTGGGCTGGGTGGTGAGTGGTGATGCGTGGTGAGTGGGTGGTGGTGTGTGTGTGTGTGTGTGTGCGTGTGTGTGTGTGTGTGTGTGTGTGTGTGGTGTGTGTGTGTGTGTGTGTGGTGTGTGTGTGTGTGAGTGAGTGTACGTGTGTGTGTGTATGTGTGTATGTGTGTAGTGTATGTGTGTGTGTGTTTGTGTGTGCGTGTGGAAATAACGTCAATATCATCGAACTGATGGTCTCTTACACAACGCTCAGCTGCACTGAATCTTAAGAAGTCCTTAAAAGCTGTTATGGCGGGATGTCTGGCCTGTTGCTACGTACGCTTAAGTCCTACTTACACGATCCCTCCATACACACGTTTTATCATGTGTTTGTGTGTTTTTGTGTGTGTATATATATTATGTGTCCGTCTGCTCAATATTATTCAATAATATATATTATTAAATATAACATAGAAAGGTTCAATATATATTATGGATACCCATAATTCTATTTAATTCTGTTCTGAATATACAAAATAATTTGAATATTGTTAATGAATTTTCTCTATTTTCATGTTGGTCATCACGTACTAAATGGCGGGGCACAGGCGCTATCGTGCATTGTTATACTGATATATTACGTTAACCCGCATTATACTTGCCACAGTGCTTGACAGTTGTTGCCACAAGACTTCAAAAAAAATACAATAATGAATAAAAATATCTTGATTAAATTTCCAAATTACTGAAATATAGTATATGTTCCAAACTGATTTCATCAGTTTACTGATAAGCTCGTAGGAAACTATTTAGTAATGCAGTTCGTGATACATCATCGCATTAATATTTTTTAATCAAACTATACATGAAAGTCTCATGCAAAAGCTCGACAAAAGAAGCATCTATGCTAGTACTATGCCTGCCTACTAAGCCCTTGCTGGTTGAATAATATGTTGAATAATATATAGTTATATCTTATTCAAGACTTTCTCTCTAAAATACGTGCAAGGAATGCACAACGTTTTTTTTGTAGCATATATGTTGTTCGTTATTAGAAGTACATTACGTTTTTATGTCGCAAATACGTAAACTCCACTGCAAGACTCACCCAAGATTGGATTTAATTTGCGACGCCTTACATAATATATGACAAATGCAAGTTGTAATTTTTACCAATGAAAAGAATGGAGCTTGGAACGTTCGACTGAAATGCACATTCACTCAAACGCAATAAATTTAAGAGAAATACTTTTTAAGCAATATCCATACATAGGTAGTCGTAGTACACAAAACTTGAAAAAACTCTCTTGTCAGTCCCTTAGTTCACTAGTCCTTCACTGGCTCTCATGCAAACACGCGCACACACTCGTATGAGTTTACATAACCTTTTGTTTCTCCTCGTAAGTACTATAAAAGGATACTATCTCACGCGAACGTGAATGTAAGCCGCCCATACGCGCGAGGCAATGTAACAGCAGCAAAATACTCGTAGCGTAAAAGAGCCTCACATAGAAAGGGTTAGAAATAAGCGACGTTGATAAACTACGTTCTTACTGCAGTTAATGCGTGCGTTAGTGAGGAACCTTCATCGAAAAACATGAAGTCAACTGCTGTAAAGAGGGTGAGCAATAGCATGCTGCAACTACCAGACGTAGACGAGAGAAACAGGAGTAGTACATCTCTTCCGAATTTGTTGAAACGAGTTAGCAAGAAAGATAAGACTAAGGCGTGGCTTCTGCGCAAGATGAGTAAGAAGGGAGCCAGTGCATCGGAGAATAACTTGTACATAACTGCAGATAACGACTGTGTAGATGTGCAGACTGCAGGCGGGGATATGAGTGCCAAAGTTGCTAATAATGGTTCGATGAAAAATGGGCAACTAAGGAATAGTAAAGGTCAAAACAGGAGTGGTGTGAGGGGAGATGTGGCACAGGTACCCTTGAACGATGCGGGTACTCCCTTCAACTGGAGCGAAAATAAAGAAAAAGTAGGGGAAAATACTATCAAACAAACCATAAATAAATCCGTAAATTCACTCGAAGATAGTGCAGACACGGATGCAACTACGGACGTTGAGGGAAGGCTTGATGTCGACTGTGTGGGTGTGGAAGACCTCAGAAGAAGCAGTCAACTCTCCGGCAGATCGAGACTGTCCGTGAGAGGTGTTAAAGAGTGGAGTAAGAGAAGGGGAAAAAGCCCTTCACCTAGCCTACTTGTGAGTTCAGAGACACAGAATGGAAATATCGAGCCTTTTAGTCGGAATGAGAGTAAGCGTGGGGCAGAATTGGCTCAGAATGTTGGATTTGGAAAAGTAGCGCTAAATGCTAGTGTGCACAGTGAACGTACCATGCTCTCGTTGAAAAGCATGAAAATTAACAGAGGGGCAAGTCGAGGGTCGTCACTTTCGCCTGCACCGGGGCGCAGTTTTCATTCACGTACTAAATCTGCTAGTTCCACTGCCACGGCAGGCACACGTAGTCTTTTAGATTCCAGTTACTCACTTGACGACGTTAAAGGAACCCACATACCCGTACTCAACAATGTAGCGGAGATTGTGGATGAGCAAGTCATTGAAAATGGCAAAATATGTGATTCTGAGAATTTTAATCGGCATGTAAGCACGACAAAAGATTTGACAGAAGAAGTTGATTGGGTGTTTAGGGCTGCCATTGTATTCATGACGCTGGCTGTCTTCCTAGGAATGCTATCTGTGGTTGGTATCAAAGTGTTTCCACAGGTTAGTTAAGTGCGCGAGGGTGCAAGTTTCCGTACACACAACGCACATCTACACATGCGCCGCATGCACCTACAGATGTACGACCGCGTACACTTTGTTTTAGTCGGATTTATGTGTATATAATCATATAATCCTATCGCTCTGCTGTAGTTGGATATACCTTAAAGTGGCTCTCACACATCGATCTGCTCATTACAAACTGGTGTGCTTTTACGCAAACGAAACTTATTTATGATGACTGGATTTTCATGACGAATGAATTGCTCCACGAACATATGCTCAACTTGTGAATTATCGTGGATAATCCTCCTAACTATGGACATATTATTCTACTTCACTGTCAAAAATGAAAATTTACGACCCGATACAACACGACACGACATAATGTATCTGCAAATGAAGGCTAATTTAGAAGAGATTACATCATTAAAAAGGTGACCATTCCTATTGGCAGACATTCTAATCTGTTTCGCATAGTCACCGTAATATTCAAAACTATTATATATGTATTCTATATATGAGTATATGCACACGATGATCTGATTGTCTCAGTACTCGGCTCGGAAACGTAAAGACGTACGTGAATGAGATAATGACACAAACCTCATATAAATAGTGTGTAGATGTAATATAAAATTACGTACATGTATGTGTAGTGTGTATAGCTTTAACCGTATTTTTAAGCAGCATATTTTCATTGCTCCGTGTTTGTTTTGAATTATCCACAGGCAATGGTTCGGTGCACGAAGTATGTTCCAAAACAGCTATGAGGTTCATAATTCTGAAAATTGGCGTCGTCGATTACAAGCTAATATAAAAGAGGTATAAACGATCCCCATAGTCTACAATCATGCATCAACACATTTTGTTAGTACAAAAATTTATAATCTATATGAGCACACTCACAATCTTGACCTTGGATTTGGATTCATTCCAATTGTTCAACTGCAATTATAGACATGCGCAAGTGTGTCTGAGTATGAGGTAGGTATTTTGACAGCTCGTGTGCGCCTGATTGTATTTATTTCGTTGTACATAAATATCACACTGAATATACTTATCTACACATCACATTTCCATACACATTAGAACAAATAAGTTGTGTAACTGAGCATCACACGTTGTATTTACCTTTATACACGTAGGTCCGTGAGAACCAAGAAAAGCTAATTCGCGAACAGTTTTCACCATTTGTTTCCATTAACATGATACTGAAGGACGAAGACTCGTTTGGGAAGGTACATCTCGCAAAACTGTACATCATATGTACATAAAAATTACATGTACATAGACCCATCGATATGGGCATGCCCGAGTATACGTGCATGTACACGACGTTTGTATACCCAGTAAAATAGTTTGTTACTAGTTGATTGTTATCCACTATGTGTAGACATATCCATTTCGGCAATCGTATTTTACACTTGAAATGTATATACAACATATACTTGATTCTACAAGTACAGACACATTCGCCTAGGTATACATACATAATGTGTCACTTTTTCCACATTGTCACGTGGTAGGGACGCGGGCTTATAGATACCTTGCTGTTGATAAAAAGCCTAAAATACCCCAGTGACAAGCTTTCATTCAACGTTCTTATATCCGATCATGAGGTATGTGCACGTGTTCAGCAGTTTGATTAGATTGTGTTGTCCTGTTCATGTATAATTTGTTCTTGGTGAATGTATGTTGAAATATTTGTAGATGACTACTCCACACGATCAACGAATGAACACTCCAACAGTTAAATGTCTCTATCTTCATTGCTAAACGCTATTATGTGTGCATCAATGTTATACGTACTAAACTCATATTAATAAAAATCGTCGCTCCCAACAAAGTTCTACAAGTATGCACTTAAACTGGTCAATGACATGCTCCCACACTTCCATAGTGTGGGTGTGATTCATAAAGATTTGGGATGGACCACTGGTAAAAGTGATAAGGAGAGACATGCGCCTGGCGTACAGAGGAAAAGGAGAGGCATGTTAGCAAAGTACAGGAACATATTATATTTTGCTACAAGGTATATATATATATGCGAACATGTAAACCTCTACATCTTTTAATGTGAAGATGTAGGAGACACGTTGTGTACACGTGCGTACTCGGACTGCATAGTAAAAACGACACTACATACATACATATATCAATTTATGTATGCAAAAAAAAAAATGCAAATACTTTCGAAACAATTGCTACATGCATTAGAACCAAATCAATTGAAACCCACTTTATAGATACAACAACTATGTGGACTTGAAGAATTCCGTAAACATCACAACAAATCGTCGCATGAAGCCAAGCCACTATGTACTGTGGTTGGACGCAGATGTTGAATACTTTACACCATCGTTGCTCACAGATCTTATCGGTGAGTGTGTATGTGCGCCTTTTGTGGTGATATTCGTCTGTGGTGTATGTGCTCAGGTTTGAAAATTTTGTGTATTCTCGCTAGTCGGCAAATAACGTAAAATATACTTTGCCATTTTAACGCTCACATAATTTATTTCTAGGGTCTGGTAAGTACATTATTACACCCAGATGTCTCAGAGAGGGTATAGATTATGATTTGAACACATGGGCTGGTGATAGGGTGGAAGCCAGTCACCCTACGCAGTACAGACATGCGTTGTTTGTACCATATCCCGCAATTGGGAATAGGAACATGAAGCATTTTGCAGAAGAGGGCAAGGACTATGTTCGTGTCGATTCTGTCGGTGGCACTGTACTCCTTATAAGATCCGATGTATGTGTGCATATGGTCTATGTACGAATGTGTGGTTATCATTTGGAGAACAGAATGTGAGAAAGAATTCGAAATAAACTTCAGTGCGATGTGAGAGAACTTTCAGGAATGAATGATAGTGTGATACGTGATATATGCAAGAGCTACATATTTGCGAATACACAAAATTTGAATTTGTCTCATGCACAACATATGTCAATGGTTGAAGCACCCCAATGTAATCAAATTCCCATTACATCTCCACGCAGATCCACGACCAAGGAGTAATGTTTCCCCCTTATCCAGTAGTAGGCGTACATGAGAGCACTTTGGGAGGGTACGATGGGATTGAGACGGAGGGTTTGTGCTATATAGCAAGGGCTGCAGGTGTAGCGTGTTGGGGTGCACCCTATATTGTTATACACCATAATTACTACGATTAAAACCAACGTTAACTCTTATTTTCACAGAACAGGACAAATTTAATGTTGAGAGAGATTACAATATATATTTTATGTTCCTTCGCCTTGTCTGTGTTAGCTATCCAATGATATATTGCGGGCTATTTGTCGATTGGTTGTTGCGTTTGGCGTTGAAAACGGCGAGTTTGTTAGTCAATAATACCGCAGTATACGAACGAATTCTCCGATTAGAAAGTATAGTATACGCCGTTCATATTTGATAGAAATATTTTGACTGCCAAAAGAGGCACAGCTTGGTTTGCATACGACATGTATAAATACTGATCAGCATTCCAATCAAGTGTTCTCTATCAAAGAGATGTAATATCTATCTACATACTTGTAACTGGATAAAGTGTAACCTTCTATGTTGTTCGATACTTGCTTTAGGTATCTGCGAATCCTTCCTGATACTTCCACCAGTATATGCACATGCATGCAAGGTACGTACAGAAAATGTTCGAAATGTGTTTTTTAATTAATGGTCGTACACTATTGATCTTTTTTTTTTTAACTACTCAGCTATATTTTCTTAGTTCTTGCAGTATGAGTCGAAGGTCTTGGGCGTCATCAGTTACAATCTCACTTAATCGGCTCAAGGCTGTCTGCTGCTCAGACAAATATTTCGTGACAGCCGTCGCCTCTTCTTCGTCCATATCAACCTAACATAAGATTGCATTTATTTACAGGCAACAGTATTTATGCATATACCCCAAAACCCATATACAAAAACACAGTGTAGGCGGGGGTACCTCCCGATCTCCATGCATATATATTTAACGTACAAGCAGTATTACAAGAGACTGAGAGCACCGTGATGTAGCGAATGACACATACAAATAAGAACTCACTTCTTTGCATGATCTTTGACCTCTCACAGTTTATCAACATGCACGTGTACAACGTGACCGTTTGTTACATTGCTTACGAACAGAAGTGTGTATTTCCCCACAAGTAGCATTGTTATATACATGTGCATATACTCGTGTTCGTATATGTAACTGTTAGTATACATGTACACATAGGAAGGTGATTTGCAATGGATATGATATTAACTGTTCATGTGCACACATTACTTTTCACGAATACGTACAACATATAAAGCTACCATCAAATTGTGCGTACTCACGCATACGTGCAAGTAAACATTGAAAAAATATGTGTGACATGCACATTACACACAATGAATGCATGTATCTATATCATTATGTCAGTCTAAACACATCATCTAATAATATATCAAATATACGCAGTACATATGCATACACAAGTGAAATATAAACAGATCTACAATGCAGTATTATACACGCATCTAATATGAACACGCCTACCTCGTGATGAATATTCATATTTCGGTTATTATCACATATTAGATACGCTCATTGCTACAGTAAAAGGCTATATACATTTAGGCCATATTTAATACGCATACTAATATGTTCTAAGCGATTCGTGTGGTGATAAAACTTACCGGGGCCGAGTTTTGGCGAATCCATTGTTTCATCGAACGTGCCTGTGATTGCATTTCAAGAAGACGAGCAGCATACTGTGTTGGGGCATTGAGCTCTCTCTGTAATGATTATTAGTATGAATATCAGCAAGATAGCTTTACCCCGCAATATTACTTTATTTACTGTCACATAGCAGCAAGAGACTTCATTGTGGCACTGAGAAATAATACGCACAATTTTACATAACGTCGTCCTCGTCGATGTTTTACTTGTTGTTTTCTTGGAAGAAGAAAATCTATTGTATATGTACGATTACATATTAAGGTAATAAAGATATGACAAAGATACATACAATTGTAGTTTGCTGATTAACATGTTTGTATTGGTGCACATATGAATGATGAATTTGGAGTATTGGAAAGCACACGCAGCTGACATAAAATTTTTGCACACACCTTCATTCGCTGTAGTTTGACCAGCATTTGTTCTTCCTGCTGCGTCATTGGTCTCTCTCTGCCTCGTTGTTGTTCTAATAATGCGACAGCCTTCATACGGGAAGTGGAATGGTAATGTAAGGGTGTGAGTCAAGTAAGAAATTATGCGTGTAAGGGAAAACTACTAGAGTACAAAATCCGAGACAATGATAAAGCGTGCTTGCATCAACAAATGTATGAATGCTATGAGAGCTGCCCGTGATTGCAATGCAAAACGAGGTATGTAAATTCATAGCAAATCGTGAGAAGATTTACACTTACACCTTACTAATTGTGAAATAGAAATGAAGAAGTAGTTATAAGAAAACCCTGACTAGCCTTCACATAATAACCAATACTTTCAAATAAGAGACAACGACCGGAACATAAGAGCACATGCGTATATACGTAGACTATTCTTAATATGTATGTTATAAAATACCTCTAGACATGAGTGGGCCAGGGTAATTTGTGTTCGTTTGCACTCTTGAATGCGCTCGCGCATAGCAACGTGTTCATCGTGACATTTGGTCACTTCATGGTCTATCATCTAGTAGAACACAACAATGTAGGTATATTGTGAGTTTGAATGTAGGGTATGAACGAACATATAAATTGTACATTTTATATGCGCGTAATTTGATGTGTACATGTGCGAGGAAAAGGTCATTGTTTGTTTGTCTGTGGGGTTCGTATTCGTCTGTGCATGTATGTGTACGGAAATGTATGTACATGTGCATGTGTACATACAAATATTGTGAATAAGTATGGTGCCCCAATATTGTGTCGTTTCGTTGGATATTGGTCACTTTTGCCATTCTAGCCATAATGGCTTTTTGATAGGGATCGAGTACACATGTGTATATGCACAACATACGTAGATGTAGATACTGCACTAAATCATTAATGCTTTGCTTCTGCATGTATATTGTGTTCGCAAACTTCCATCTGATTACCATAGGAATACACGTCTATACATAACGTGTAAATGCAGATGTGACCATATGCTTGTAGAGACATACGTCAAGGTATTGTATGAGTTCACCCACACGTTGTTTCTGTTTGCTTAACCTGCCCGTCAGCCCATCCATAGGCTTGCCCTCCAGTTGAACCCCTCTGACTACCTCAGGAATGAACCTTCTCTTATCCGGATTTCTTTCCTTTGCTTCAGTCCATACCTGTGTACAACAAAAATAATGTAAAGGAGAGAATAAACACACATGTATTACCTAACAAACTAATACGAATTTATAATCATGCGGGTGTGTAGAGGAGTAGCTTCGTTATTTTTGTGAGTTTACATGATTTTTCCAAAATAAATATAAATATCTTGAAAAATTAAAATGAACACCTGACGAGTCTCGTCATCCCAATTCGCGTCCTCGGTGAGCTTGTCCTGCAAAATATCATTTGGGCCCAGATTGCTCACAATCTCTTCTTTAATGGCGCTATAAAACACGAACTTGAATCTGTAGTTAGGATTGTTCTCTGAGTCATCGTACACAGTTTTTAGTTTGTTTATCTCCTGGATCATAGGATCGTTGCTGGCCACAGTTTGAGGTGCCGCTGCTGGCACTGCTACGTGAATATACATATACAGGTATTAATGTATTGGTTATGAACGTTCACAAATACGTTGTATAAGTGAATACACAACAAATCTTACTTGATATACACACAATATACAATCGCTAAAAGTGCGCGTATACTTATCATGTGATCGTGTGTGTGTACATATATGGACATGTACGTATATTTGTGTATTTGAGTACACACATGGTATAAAAAATTTCTTGAATCATAAAATGATATTATCCACAGTGCAGGAACCAGCCATTTACACATGCGTGTGTAACGTTCTCAAGTATGAGCAAGATAGAATCAATCTGTATGATTCGTATAGTGCACATGAAAAATCTCCAAGAGTCTCACATTCATGCTTCTATATGTATTATAAAATGAACATATCGAAGTTATTGTCTCGATATTGAATAAACACAGACAAAAGCGCTCACTGGGAGTCGTATCAAAGATGCTACCTCCAGTAGAAGCAGGCTGCGATGCTCCAAAGAGGCCACCACTTGTAGCTGGTTGAGCAGATCCAAACAAACCACCATTTGCAGTTGGCTGTTTTGAACCGAATAGTCCTCCTACATTTGGATACGAGGTGTAGTATTGATTCAAACAAACATACGCATACATGGTTTTGTAATCACATGTATGTCAGCAGAAATTTGTACGTGTAAAGAATAAATTTGTTCTTTCGAGTTAATATTCGCATGATAAGAAAGCGAATTAAAATAGACGGATATAAGTACACGTATGTTTTAAATTTCTTCACACAGACAATGTACAGTTGTCGCACGAATGTAGAACATGTAAATTTTTGCATATTTGAGCAGGTGTTAGTATGCGCAAGAGTAGAGAAATACGTACGGCAAAGACCATGAATACGTACGGCAAAGATCATGAAGTAAATAATACAGTCTCCAATCATACTGGGTTGTACTGAACAAAAATTGAGTGAACAGGCACAAAACTGTTCAGCGCATGAGTCAGCAAACAAGTAATAGTGAGGAATGATTCACACCCGGCTCTCTACAAAGTTCACATGCAGAGGAATATGCAAATATTTTGACGCACGAAGACTTGCCAGGCATGAACACATGAGTTAAAAAGTACTTACACATGTAAACTGACATACCAGTGGTGGGTTGTGTGGCTGCAGTAGACCCAAACAGACCTCCACTAGCAGCTGCCTGTGTAGTAGATCCGAACAAGCCTCCACTAGCCGCCGGTTGTGTAGTAGACCCGAACAAACCTCCACTAGTCGCGGGTTGACCCCCGCCCATCGTGGCACCAAACAATCCACCTTTAATTCGATGGTTGAAGCATATGGTGAAGAGTGAAAACAAAGTACGTTCTTGCTCGTATGTACGTATGTTGATATGACTGTAGTATAGATTGTGTGTGTGTATGTACACGTGATTGTTTAGGTTGTGAAAGAGATGTCCGAGTCGCTGCTTATGCAGACGAAATCAATTCTAAACTGACAGCATGTTATTATAGTACAAGAAGAGAACAGTATGCCCAAGTACTGTGTACATACGATTCATATTATGTACCTGTCGATGCTGCTGGTTGAGCGGAGGATGATCCAAAATTGCCAGCTGGCTGTGTAGCAGAGGAACCAGAACCACCGAACTGGGACCCGATGGCACTAGTTCCCCCGAATAAGCTGCCAGCGGCTGCACTCTAATATACAATTATGCAGGTATGTACATGAAGGATTATTATGAGTGTGAGAGATGTATACTTCCCTGTGCATGCACGCAAGGGTTTTTACTATACGTACGTGTGTATATGCCCATGTTGCGTGTATGCATGATAAAGACTATTTGATGTTGTAGAACAAAATAATCCGGTTTGTGAGGAAAGTGTTTTCAAGTCGGGTTCGAGCAAGAACACACTATTTGTCCTATATTACTTTGGAGATACGTCAGCTACACCTATGAACGTAAACGTACAAGTGTATGTGGTGTTCAGTGAGACCTAGTACCTTAACTTTTTGTGTGTATGTTAGTGCATACGAATGCGTGTGTATCTTAGTAATCATCATACATGCAAATACGTGTATGAATATATACGTTGACACGTATTATTTAACACTCTTGATCCGGTTGATCTCGAATGTATGCCCTGTGGTGTATAACCGTGAACGCTATGTAATTATGTCAAATAGTACAAGTTTGCGCGCATATTTGCACATGTGTGCAGACAGACGCGTATACACAGTATTTGTTGAAACTCCAATGTACTGGAACTGGAGTGTACTCAGGTTACGTATGTGGTGTGGATTAAGGCGGCAGAATAAATCGCCATATGTGACTGAATACAAGAGTACCAGTTAATGTGCTTTGATATACAACATTTCGTACATTTATATTAATTGGGGGTTCTTTTGTATATCTGAGTTACTGTGTGTATGCATGAGTGCATAGAAATCAGTGCATGCAGCTGAATATGAAAGATTATTCCGCATGTAAATTGATGTACAGATTTCTTCGTGTGCCGATATACGTGCAGGATCATACCGATTGTTGTTGTGTGGTACTACCGAAAAGCCCTCCTGTTGCTGGAGCAGCGGCGGGCTGAATGTGAGCGTATGTTGAAATAACTTATTATGTAAATGAAAGCGAACACTACGTTGATAAAAGACTACCCAAAGCTTTGTAAAATAAATCCAGCCATAAGAAAGAAACAGGTAAAGGCGACTGTTTTCAGAAATCTCTCGCAATACACACTTCCACATGCACATCAAGACACCACTAGCGGTTTATGAGCTACTAGCATATCCCGATGACTTTGCTATTTGCACTGACATCAGTATATAAAGGACGCCTGTAATACACAATAGCACATACAAAGAAGTGCACTGCAGAACAAATCTTACCTGACCACCGAAGAGATTCGTAGTTCCGGCTTGGGTAGGTGCTGTAGCTCCAAAGCCACCGAAAGCTGTATATATGTATGTATATATGTTTACAATGGTTACGAACGCAATACAAACAAGTGCACATACATCGACAAGTTGCGGACGACAGTAGGCGGTAGAATGAGTACCAGGCTCAGACATTTGACATTGAAAAGTGTATATGTACAATGAATGAAATGTACGATGAATAAAACAATTCTATCACACTTCTCCAGTGTGGCTGTAAAAAACCATGTGAGCCTACGTGAGTGCAGCCGTGCGTACAGGTGTGTGTATGTGCGTTAACAAAGGTGTGTAAACGTGCCCTCTCTATATACATTGATGCTGGCGTGCGTGTATGTGTATGCACCTTGAAGGGAACACATAAGATCATATACGTACAGAGATGAAAACAAAGCATACGTGCCCGTCGTTTCAAGATTTAATTAAAGTATTTTTCAATCTTACACTACATACCAGACATAATTAACGATGTTTACTGGAATTGCACCACTAAAAAGTACAATTTTCGTTTGTATTGGCGACTAAAAGAGTTTCTTGAGTCGAATTGGACGCAAGACAAAATGCTTCAGGTTTTTACAGCCATATATACGCAAACAGCAGGAGCAGTCAAGAAGAAAGAAAATTCTCTCAATATGTATGTACCCTGTGCACTTACGTAAACTTTGTGTTTTCTGTAAATGTACCACGCATATATATATATATGTGTGTGTGTGTGTGTGTGTATGTGTGTGTATATATGTGTGTGTGTGTGTGTGTGTGTATGTGTGTGTGTGTGTTTGTATGTGCGTGCGTGTGTGCGCGCGTTTATGGGTAATATGTCTTCAACTTCGCGCGTTTTCTGGTCACCACACGCGACCCCCGATTTGCGACACAGAAGCTCAGCGTGTTCTTAAAACAAGTTTTATCTTTACACCAATATTGAAATGATTTCCTTTATATATATTAGAAATGTTTAACTTCAAAGCAATGATTACTAGTATATATATAAGTTTAATGTTAATTGCATTATTCAACAAATAATAATTTTGCAATATATCTTGCTGTACTGCTGTATGTGTCAAACTTTAAATCTGCTGTATGTGTCAAACTTTAAATTTATTCCAGTAATATAGTGATTATATATAGAAAAACAGTGCAACATGGCAACACACAGTTTGTGTCTATACTGAAAACAACATTGGCACTAATACTTCGTGTTTGTATGACTCTGTACGTACACTCTATAGATGGAAAACATATATATAAAATTACTTACATACGAGTGTATATGTGCATCACATTGTGCTTTTGCTTCGGTCGTTTACGTTACATATACATGCGAAAGGTATATGCATATACAACGATTTGGTCGATGATGTGAAAAGAGTAAACATCCATAAAGTACATACATTTACTCCACCATGTCGACTGCAGGTCTGGCGAAGGTCCGCAAGCAATGGGTGACCGTTTTAAAGACCCTAGGTATTTCTGCCGAATCGCGCACGAACAATAGTGATGCAGTTCGCTCTACGTGCAAACACTCACTCACCTACTCTTCAGTTTCAATACTATGGTTTATTTTTCCATGGTTATAATTATCTTCTAAAACTGGACGTTTGTTTCAAGTACGTTTTATTCTTACATATACTTCAATGCACGTACAAACATATAAAATTTCCGTACGAGAGCACAAGATTATTATTTTTCTTTTGCAAATTTTTTATTCACGTAAAGCAATACTCGAAAATATGTCAACCAGTGAACGACATAAAGAAAACATTTCCATAGTTGTTCTCACATATCTCCGTCTCTGCCATAGGCAACTTCGAAGACTTGACTCTACGCATCGAGAAGACGTCATTGGGTGACCAAATTAAAGCACTCTTCAAACTTATACTGGCAGACATTGCACAACATTCCGTGCATCATTCTGCATGCTGGTACTACGTTCTCGAAGACCAAATCCTACGAACACTGACATCTCTCGCCTGTGCAAACGCACCTGAAGGCATAACAACCCTTTTTTGCGAATGCGTTGCAATGCTACTGCACCAATACCCAGATGTGTGTGATGCCGAGGATATTAGATATACTATACGTCAGTTGTATGCAGATCCGGGTACACTATTGAGTGCGAGCACAAAGGCAAAAGTTCTGCTAAGTGCTCATACATGCACTCGTCTAGACCGCTTGTTCCCCGAGCTGGAGGATGAAGTAGGTCAAGGTATATTTTATTGTATTCTTTGATGTCGCAAAACGTACCCTCGACAAGATTCACATTCGCTTGCCCTGTACCTCTGGTGCGCACGGCCATGCTTACGCTCATGCACGATTGTAGAACATATACAGATTGGAAACGTATACTCACACAGTTATACTATTTTTATGGTATGTATTGATAATATATACGCTCACTCGCTAAGCCAAACGAGTGCGTTCCCAACAAAAGTATCGCGATTAGAAAAGAACGGTAGCATTCTAATTGTGCATATGAGCATATTTATACACCTTAATTTCGTCGGGCGGCGTTAATCACTAGTGATTTGCACGTAGACTTACCTGTGCATAATGTTATTTTGTTTTTCTGCAGACGTGAATCCTTATCGACCCAGCTAAGTCAATTAATGCACTAAAGCAATAACCTACTGAAATTGTAATTATATGACACTGTGTATTGATGCATACCCACCTTTTGGATATACGATCACTTCTTTGTTGACTTATACCACTGAGTTAATATTACAATATATACAAGCCCTGCAAGTTTTGATGTTCGCGTATAGCTTCCAAACAATCTCCTATGTACCCATGTTAATAAATATTAGGTGTCTCTTTTTTGCACTTGTGAGCTAACAAAATACTCACGTACAAATACTTACTACTTGAACACTGACCTAGAAACCGACCTACCTTGTGTATCAAAGCTTATACCATACGTGTACGAGCCTCAAGAGTCTGAGTTGGGTGTGATGGCTAGAGAGGGAATTTTGTCTGTAGTTTCACTTTCGCGTGTGCTGTCTGGTTTGTGTGAACATCTTCTACGCAGTTCTACTCTACTACCCGTCCTAGCTGCAGGATTGGGCGCCTCTTACTCTTCTCTGCAGACACAACTTGCTCCATCCAACCCGTCGATGGTATGTGCACCATTCGCATTTTCTGTTCTGATATGCATGTGCGTTAAGACCATGCTTTGTGTGTGCGCCATTGTGTATGTGCGAATAAGTTGCCATGTGTTTTTATCATCATAACCCACACATGGATGTGTCCGAATACGCACATACACGCCCTTTTTTTCTTCAAGAATGGCGAACTTCACGAGTCCTGTGTAGTGCACGATCAAATATATCTTACCTTGCAATGGCTGTGAATTCTTTTGTATGAAGTATTCTGCATGCAGAAACACAACTGCAAATGAGCCTTCAAGTTCAGAACGCAGTTGGTCCAGAGCACTTTTTTGTCGGGACGATTGTCTCCCCTTCTCTGTCTCTTCGTAGAAGTAGATCTATATTGTTAAACGTTGCATGTACAATGCACTTTTACTGATACAATATATGTCCGCACAGAAACAACTGAACGACCAAATGTACGATCAATTCTTGTCGTCCGTCGAATTTGTGAATGCAGTAGGTGCTCAGTGTCCACCTATTCTTTACCGGGAATTGCACACCCATTTAATATCCGGCTTTCTCAGACCGGTCATACAACCAGCGTTGGGTATTATGGACTCAAGCGATAATCAAATAGTGGGGATTGGATATTTAGAAGCTGTTCTCTCACATTGCCATAGTATTGACGTAGAACATGCACACCTACACGAGTCGCTGTCTCAACAAGGTATTGTATAAGTGTGACAAGAGTGGTGTCTCTGTGAGTGTATGAGTCTACGTATTTTGTGGCTATGTTACACCTGTCTAGTTCCGGTTAAAAAAAATAGACAAAAATCAAAAGTGGCTGAATCTTCAGCGCTACGAAATGTCTCGCTTTCATGTATGTATGATTTACACAGATTTGTGTATGTGCTGTGTATGTAGCACTGGCTCACACAGCATTGAGTAATCGTACACAAACGGTAATCAAATCGTTGTATCGGAACATGGTGTGCTCTCTCTTAAGACAGAACTGCGTGTGTTTGTATGCACACGTCCACTCGCTTATACACCGCATTGCGATAGAGTATGCACGCTCATAGAAGTACTCGCCATAACCACATATTCTGTGTGTTTATATACAGTCGCTCACATACAAATAGATCGCTCACATACAAATAGATATCCATACACATGCATGCATACATACATACATACATATAGGTACACACGTATGTACGAACAAAGATCATTTTACATGTTTTGGTGGTGTTTAATATCCATAACTACCACTTAGGTCGCAGCCACAACCGTACCGATGATCACTATTCCAAACCATATATGGACCTTATTCTCGGGAACAACGATGACTATTTTAAGTCCTGCTCTGAAACACGAGCGCAAACTCACCCAGACGATGTACGCACACAATCCCGAGCATTACAATACTCGTCTTCCACGAACTCCCACTCACATCCACACGATTATGCCCACACAAGGTCTGTGATTGTGAGCGCTATAGCTCACTTTCTGTTGGTGGATGGTGAAACCGACTCTGGCATTATAGGAGACGGAAGTGGGAATATTCCTGCACGCGTGTTAGTTCTTGACGCTCTTACAAGTGACCATGCGATGCTCCGACGTGTAGTTTTAACATTACTTCACACTATGATGCGTGCAGTAGGTGCGCATGTGCTGGTGACCACCGTTCTGCCTTTCTTAGGATGCGACAGTGCTGAAGAGTCCAGGCAGGATAACTATAATTTGCATTCATATATTCACCCTGACAAACCCTTACACACATATACGGTGGAAGAATTCCCATCGCACTTTCTGGACCTTCTGACAGACCTGGATGTAAACTCGCCAGACGGAACTTCATTTATATCATACCTCGACGAGGCGCACTGTGCCATTGGCGAGGCGGAGCTAAACCCTTTCTATACATCACATCCACACAGCCACGAATCCTCTGAGCTATTGAGCCTTGATCGTTCATTATTTACACAAGCAACAGCACAAACGAATGCAAGTACTGGCTTAATGTCGCCACTCAAAACATTCTCACGCCGTCAATGGGAAGACTCTGACAACCTCATGCGCGTTTTGTTATCACGGTTTACGCATTTTTACTCGCTTCCTGTATCAGAGACGGTGTTGCTTACTTCCTTGATTACAGCTTTGGCCGCTTTCGGGAGTGTGTACCCACAACTAGGGAGATATTTACTGAGCGCGGGTACTGGAGCGGACGCTGATAGAAACGGAAATACGAATTCGAATGCGGGTGTAGATGAAAATCCGTTTAATGCCGATGAAAGGAGTTATTGCTTTTATGATACAATGAGTATGGTGGCGACTGAGGGGAAAACGTTTATCGAGGCGGGCATAGACAATTATGAGCATGCGGCTAGTTTGTTGAAGAAACAGATGGGGAAACGGGGATTCAAAAAGGGAAGTGTGGGGCAGAACGACAGCTATAATTCTTATAGTAGCCCACATAGTGAGTCAACTAACTCTAGCTTGTCCAAAAACGATGAAGTGACGGAAGGCATCTCTCCAGAGGGCGGATTGAAATCTGCATTTAAACGAATGGTGAGTGATACCAGACGTTTATCGGTGGATAACAGTTTGGGTGCTAGTGTGATACACGCATCCACGCCTAGTTCACTGTTGTCTCTCTCACCGCAGGAGAAGTGTGCAATACAAAATTTGATTATCTTGGAAGAGTTTATAAAATCTTTGACCGCCTATGCAATTGAACAATGTGCGTATAGGTAAATGTTGTATGGGTCCAAGCAAACAATAAATTGTATGGAAGTCGTGTTAAGTGATGGTCGGTGTTGCGATCAAAGTGTACATGTGTTTACACTCTCAACCTGCAAGGTATACTTCATCTAATTCTCTTCTGTTTTGGTCCCATTGAATAGTCTACCAGAAGCGAAAAGTGTTGTAAACACCGCAAACAGTAAACGCATATATATTATTATGTAATTGACGATTTGTCTGCCTGTACAAGAATAAATTCGTTTACACATGCCAACTGCGATAACAAATTCTAAATCGAGGAGACTGTGAGAGGTATATAAAATGTTACATATAGGCGGCAGAGTCTGAGCATCGAGTACTACACATTTATACATGTTTTATTAACGAATATCATTCTCATCTTTTTATAAGACCCTCTCTGATTTCTTAGTTGCTTCCTTTCCACACGAGATATTAGCATTTACCGAAACACTGAACTAAACATCGTATATCATGACGAATGAGTTGAAACGGATGTAGTACGTATTACCTTGACTGTGTTTGTGTGAGTGTTGTCATTGTCTGTAAATCAATGGTGTTCTATGCAAAAGTTGTTGGAATTGGTTTATAAACTTTGCCATACCGAGATTCAATTTACATTATGTTGGAAAGTGGGTAGATTGGCTACACAAACAAAATTGGCTACTAGTTGGGTAAAATATGTCCTTGCCACTCGTTGTACATAACAGAAGCATATGAACAGTGATCTCGAGAATACTATGTCTGACCGTCCAAATGATTGGGTATTCGAGTGGAATTAGCTTCCTTCTGTTGCACACGATATGTAGTTGGTCTGTGCATGTGATAACCTTCTGTTCTACAAGTATTTAAGAGTCATAAATCTTTTCTATTTCTAGTATTATCGTATGCCAAATACTGGCTAACACTAGAGCAGAAAAGTTTGAACAACTAGAGTACCACATGAACATCGGTAATTTATCTATCGCTTCCCCTCATAGAAATTGACATATTATGTGCCTTCTCCATATTCGTACAAAGTTGAATGGTGCAACTTGTGAAGTTAATGTAAAACCGATCGGATACAACATTGTAACCCCTAGCTTTATTGCTTTATAAAATATATCAAACGACGCCCAGGAGTAACGAGGTGAAGAGATAACAAGTTTATTTTATCAGGAATAGTAACACGAAGTACTAGGGGACCAGTATTTATTGCTACATACAAATTCGAGGAACTACCGTTATCCATCCCTGTAGAGGGTTTATATTTGAACTTAGTACATCCATTCATTCAATTGTGCGTTCGAGAGAAAAAAAACAGCGTGTCAATACAGCACAGAAGACCGATCCACCGCCAACGCCCCTCGCCCACATTACGTCGGGCGTCGATGCGGTGGCGTGCAAGGACGATGACCAGTGAGTAGACAGTAACAGTGAAACCTCATCATTTCTTCTCAGCCTTGGCAGCCTAATGTAGTTAATATATGATATTACAAAGAAATATTGGATGACAAAGCACACATCCGCAGAAGATATATAATAATCTAGTATAAAAAGGAAGACTTTGTAAAATAAAGAGTTACCTTCTTTGCCTTTTGCTCAGCCTTCTTCTGAGAAGCAGACTTGCCGGCGTTCTCCTGTTGCTTGGTCAACTTAGGAGCCTTTCCAGCGGCAAGGGCTATTCCAATAATAAAACAAAAATAGTTCAATGCGAAGTCAATATCAGATAGACACGTCAGACTAACTCTAATCAAAAAATCACATTTGTCCTGAGGGAATATAGTAGATACTGAGTGCTCAAACCACAAATGAAAGTATGGAAGTCAGGCCGAGTGATTTCTGAAGAAGAAATTCATGTAACTCTAACCACCAGGATTTACCAAGCTACACACCGTCGAGTGGACGTCAAAACAAACAACATATACTCAGGCATACACACAAACAAACACTTTGCTCTACATACCTTCCTTTTTCTTCTCGTTGTTAGACTTTCCCATCTTGGTAACGTAAAAATCAAGCTAAAGTGTTTTCTCTTGTTTGTTTGTAACAAAGGTTATATCGTTTCCACAGCCACATGTTTATTCTGTGCACCAAAACACACAACCGCAACGCCACCCACCCCACCCCTACTACCGGCGTGCCACCACATGCTCCACAGCGTATGAAAATAGACCTATTAAGAGGCCCATTTATTTATTGTTTAAACCCCTATTTACCACTGGAAATGAATAAGCATAATTAAGTTTGTGCATACTGATTGGTTATATATTAGGCCTTAATAAAGGCCATTTAAATATGAATATTTCCAATACTACTCCATAGTCGCTACCACATTTTTTTACGCTTATAAAGGCCCAATAAACTGTTTAATAGGCCAACCCTTTGGGTTTCACTCATTTTTCCTTCTCGAATTTTCATGGACGTACACACAAACACACCAACTTCACTACTATGACAGTAAAACACGTTCATACACTTGGTTTCATATAGTTACAACACTTAAGCTGTGTGGTGGTACTCTTTGTAGTGTTCTTGTGTGAATATACATACATACATACATACATACATAAATACATGCATACATACATACATACATACACACATATATACATACGTCAGTATGTCAGTCATTGACTACAGCCGCTGGAATCACATTGAAATAAGCGATGATGAGGAAGACCAACACCCTAACATTGATAAGGAGAGTTTGTGGAGATGGAAGAAGCAAGCGCGTGTAGAGAGAGACGCAAAAGAGGCGGCAGAGAAGAAAGCTATTCATGACAAGCATGTGGAACTGCAAAAGAAGGTTGAAGAGGCCGAGAAGAACCCTAATGCTCTCGCAGAGGTGGATGTTGATGAGCTCAAGCGTCAGGAGGATGAATTTGCTCGCAAGGAGGCGGAGATTGAAAGAAAGGTAGTTTTATTCCTAGTTTTATATGAAAATTTAAGAGTTCATGCTGTATTGGCACATGATGCCACGATAAGTTTGTATGGTCTCCCCACCCCTATTCTGATTATATGAGCGTCGTAGAGGATAGTGGGCGATCAAAGCATTTACATGTATATGAACGATTGTGTGTCGTGTCGTTATGTGTCCTCAGAGATAAGAAAGCAGACAACGATTCTCACTACTTCTTGTTTGAGTTCTTTAGTTCTACGGTGATATTATCAAAACAAACAAAAGCTGATAAGCCTCCTGTTGTTTGATTACAATATTTTGTTTATTTGTCTTCTCAAACTTGTGTTTGTTAGTTGCGTGTTTACATGTGTGCACACATATGGTTGTGACTTCGAGTGTACAGTGTATGGGTAGTGAGTCGAGAGAGTAGGTTTAGTGCGCACTATATGAACAGAAGGCTTATCTATATCCTCCACGCGATATTATCTATTGCGCTCAAGCCGACTACACTCACATACCCAATTGCGTAAAGTTTTTTTTCCTACACTTACATAAAGTACACGCAGGTATGCGCCTATATGTACTGCGCTATACCTAGTGTCACAATTCTTTTTTTGGTGAACGGAAAATGCTCATATCGTAATAGAGTAATATGTGCCATAAAAGCTTATTTAATCACTTCTCGACAGGAGAGACTTTACCCCAAATGGAACTCTTCCAACATGTGCCATGACAAGTGGGATAAGACTGTCGTTGCCGAGCCTGTACCGGAGGTGGAACAGACTGACGAAGATCTCGCAAACAAGCAAACCGAATATATGAAAGCACACAAGAAAGACGTCCAAAAATTCTCCACACTTACTAGCCCTGGCGATACAGAGGCTATGTTGTTGAACAAGCCTTTCCTTTTGAGTGAGTATGCTGCTAACTTTATGGTTGTGTGGGCCGTTGACTTAGCGGTTGAGGAGAAGACTGAGGAGATGAATAAAGTTATCGGCCAGATAGTTACCTTGCAGTTCTTGCTTCAGGTATGCGACGGTTCTCTTTTTTTTGTTTTCTATAGGCCATAACAAAGAGCGTCCAAGTTGTACGAGATGCCCGCCAATCTGTCTTAATTGAGAAGTGCTTCCTTTTTTAAATGAGTTTCTCATGGTCATTATTTGGGTATACCTTATATTTTTGTGAGGTATAACAAAAATGTGTTGGTTTTTTCTTTATAAAACTCAAGAAATCACCCCACATGTTCTCTATTCACACTTTTGTATATAATCCCCCGCACACACATGCACTAGGTACGAAAGACATCTAGCGCACCCCACGCCAACCTAGTGGAGACGTTCTTTATCCGTGCCAAGAAAGCAGAGGCAGCATACATACAAGCATATACGGATGAAGCCACGTCTTTAACCGAAAGAGTTAAGAACAGGGCCAAGGAGCGATTGGCAGAAGCTATGGCGGAGGTAGAGGCCGAAGAGAAACAGAAGCGAATCGACCAATCCCCGGGAGGTGTAGATCCTGAGGAGGTCATGAATGAACTCCCTCAGTCTATGAAGGATGCATTTGAGGTGTGTAGCAGTTTTATTTGTTGATAGAGTAGCGAGGTGTTATTTTACTCTAGTGGAGCTGTACATATGGGCGTAGATCAGAAGAATGGGCTGAATGATGCATGCGAGATTTGTGGTGTAAGTTTGTGTCGCGTGTGTACGTGTCATGCTATTTTCCAATCTGTTCCTAGTTTACCGTTGACCGGCAGTTTGTTGTTGTGTGCCTTTCGATCTGCATAATACTTGCATGGCATGTTGTGTACTTTTGTATGTAAATATATGTTCTTGTATAGTTGTCTGCACTGGAACATTCGATTTTTTCTCTGTAATGTCACATTAAAGTTCTCATTCATGACTACTTTGTTTGGGCACCTTTGTTGTTTAATTTACTCGTAAGGCACGCGACATTGCTATGTTACAAAAGGTTATAGCTGACATGGATTTGAAGAAAGCTGAATACTACATTGACAGGTAAATTTGAACTATGATACATCACATACTGTGTGTCATTGTGGTATTTCACCACTTTTTGCACTTGACATTCATCATCCACAAAATTCTAAAGTGGGGTTTGCAAGTACTGTTTTCATATTATAGATCTGTGGTAAAAAACTCGGAGAGTAGTGGATATAGTATTGTCCTGGCCATACCAAAAATTGTAATACCAACGTATGTGAGAATCTTCGTTAGTCTTGCTTAACTCGAGCAAACTTAGTGGTACTCTATATGTCATTTATTCATTGGAGTGCCGATGCTGTATGATGTTTCTCAATACTTTTCCTACAATTCTCATACCTGACCGCTTACGAATACAGATGTACGAAATCTGGTTTATGGGTTCCTGGGGGAGATGACTGAGTTATCTTTCTTCCTTTGTTGCATTGATAACTACTGGTTGAGAAATAAAGCCATGTGCATTGCTAATGTGTAGTTGTTTGTGTATTCAGCGCAATGTGCATAATAGTCATAACAATTACTTTGAGTGGACTACAGAAATGAATGAGACAACAATGTCCTCCAAACACAGAAAGCAATTTAAAATATCTGTAAAAATGTGACGAACTATCGATATGATGTTCTAAGCAACATTCGGCCATTAGCTAGGATGTTGGAATGACTAGCGGCCTACGATGTACTTAGAGACTTCCTCATCACAGCACAATGCAAATTATGGGGTCCGAAGGCAAGCATTGTTCATAACGAACGTATGTTTGCAAAGGCAATATGTTCGTAGTTTTGAGAGAGTAGATTTGTTAACTTAATGTTACGATCACAGCACACATTATGTAAACACAATTTTGAAAAACAGCGGGTATATTCCTCGTTTCTAGCTATGTATGATACAATCAAACTAACAACGCTCACCAGCAGGGAGGATGAAAAAGAATCAGTAGTCGATCACCCCCAAACTTTGTTTACATAGTTTCGATCAGCGGTTCACCTGGAGAAAGTTCATTATATTTCTGGTGAGAGATCCACCTTATTGTCACTCAACCGAAACGCCAACTGGGCCTCAAATAGTGAGGCAGGCTGAACAGCGGCCCCTAAACTCTCGTACAGTAGCAAATCCCGTCTGTCTATACTCACACCAGCGTCCCCTTGTAAACCAGCAACGACTGCTTCAAAGATAAGATTCGTTGTTTGGTACACTGACGTCTTGCCTACTGAAAGGCGCAAATCCAGTTGCGGCCAAAAATCGTAAATCCTGGTTTTCTCCTCATCTGATCTGCCTCTGTGTATAAAGTTCCATAGGGTCAGCCCCTTCGCGTGGTGAGGAAGGTTAGTAAGGTGGCCACCATTTCCACTCAAAATCCCACCTTCCACTTGGTCCATTAAGGTACGCGAAGCGTACTTGCCGTGAAAGTCGATACTTTGACCCACATCCATCACATCTCGAAGAATAACCGCGTTAATATCGGATGACTGAATCGACGTTCCGTGATGCTGTGCACTCTTGTTCTCCTTGAACAAGACGCCACGCCCACGTCTGGAAATGAACCCGTAGTGACCTTTCTTCCCTTTCACCCATGTGTGTATAACAGTAACAGCCATACAGGTATCCAGGTTCACAGCCCCCGAGACACTGTCGAAATATACATCCCTTATCCACGCGTTACGTACAAACTCCAAGCTGATAATATTCCATCCGTTCTCTGCTACACCCCCACACCTATGGCAAAACTCTTCTGGGTATGCCTTCCACTCACTTGTGACAGTAAGCGATTCTACTCCAATCTCTTCCAAATAGTCCACCCTCTGTACCGTGATTGTCGGTGCACCCAATGCCGTGTGCAAAGAAAAGGGAAGGGGTTCCTGCAACTCAAAAAAAACCGTTCCATCTATATTCGTAATTCGTGTGATACATGTCAGAATACGTATATATGGGTTGTTCCACTTGCTATCATAAGGTTCACCCTCAAACCATGTCTCTTTTGTGGTATTGTCCCCGTCCTGAGATATTACTACACAATCGCCATCTTTGAAGTCCCCCCTATCTTTGACCTGAATGTACATGTTGCTAGCTTTTATGAATGCTAACTGCATAACCTCGACTTTCGCTCCTATACGGCCACGTCCTTCAAACTTGACGTTCCAAAAATTGCTTCGTCCATCCACTCCCACAAAATGTAGATTTGTGCGATCCACGCCCGCACCTTTAATTATTATGTTACTACTTCTGACTACGAAACGTGCATTCATATTACTTACATCAAGGTTTTGTTGGCCCAAGTAATATGTACCCTCGGGAAAATAAATGATTCCACCTCCAACTGATGTAGCCAAGTCGATAGCCGTTTGAAAGGCAGTATCACAGTACCCTTGTACTGGCTCACACCCGTAGTCGGTTACGAGAAACACTTTTAAAGATTTAATAACTAAACTCATGTCAGGTAAAGGTGTTTCAGAGTACCTATAACCGGCATACGAGTAGTCGAACAAAGCTGGTTCCTGTAGCGCACGCTTAGCCGCGACAAAATCATTCCACAACTCTGAGTTCTTACAGCTCTTATGGACGGTGTTTGTCTCCCAACGAATCCGTTGTTTACTATCAATAATAACCAAATTTCCGTCATTCATGAGCTTCATTCTGTACGGAGCGGTAGCTCCTTTACCAAAGTCAGTCTCACTCTGCCAAACAGTTGCGCCTTGGTCCGTATAGAATCGTAAGTATCCGTCGAAATCTAGCTTCATAAACGCAATGGGTGACGACAACAAAGATGAAGTCAATGACCAGTATATTGTTGTGCCCGCTTCGGAGTATTCAATCAGTTTCAATCCATCGCTAAATAGTTCTGCTCTATATGTGCAATCGCTAATCAAATTTTCACCGGTGTATAACCGCTGGCCTTCAGACAACTCTCTACCTTGGAATTCACGTTGTTTCCGAACGTGTGTACCGCCAACTGACGTTCGACGCTTGCATATGCTACTGTCATCAACATGATTTGATGTCGATATTGTAAAACTTTTACAGTCGATTTCATGCATCACATTATCTATTTGTGTACATGACCCACTCGCACTTGCAGCTAAAGCATAGTCACGTGTATATAGTTGTTGCACCAGAACAATGATGGTCAGACTTGTGTATTTCATCGAACTGAAAGCATGTGATACGAATAACGGAATAAGTGCCAACTAAGGGCTTGGTCTTATGCCAGATTGTGTAATGAATATTAGAACGCGAACGAAGGATGCAATGGGGAAGTATTGATGGTAGCACTCTCATTCCTCAAAGTGCTGTCTGTATTCGACTGTATGCTATTGTGCTAAAGTGGCTCAGCTACGTGATTTAAGCCATGACTACGTCCTCCAGCTTCAACAAAAGGGAGTAGATGAGACATTTAAAAGTTACAAGTTCCATGGACGTATGGGGACTGGTGTCCCTGCATCTGTGGTGACTGAGCATGATCTTGAGGACACTACTATTCGCTCTTGTATCTTAGTCCGTTAAAACTTGGGAATCACTATGTCTTATCATTTAAAACTTGCAAATCACTATGTCGAACATAAGACTGGTATCCTGCTGTGATGTCGAACGCATGGTGGTGCATAGTTGACATTCTGTAAATTCCATGTTGCTCATAACTTCCTTCTTTCAAACGCGGCATTAATGAATGTACGACTACTTCATCCCATTTCTTGTCCATTTATTGACCTTGTTGTTACGGATTTTGCCAGTTAAGCGTACAGGATTCACTCGTATGTTTACCCCTTCACTCAATATGGTAGCATGAGTTTTGGTTGCTGGTATTTTAACGACAGTAGTACGTCTTGTGCATAACATGTGCAACAAGTTCACGCACGCACAAGCAGTCATAGTTATCATGTTTGTATCTTACCCTCTCTACTTTGTTTACATGCTCGCTAATGAAGACAGCCCCTGTGCTCAAGATTCTATTCAACAGCACTATCTAGTAAATCACCTACCGAACTACTTGCGTCAAATATGTCTCACTACATATACTCATGATGCAATTTGGCCTTACTCATCCCACGTAAACTCAGACTCTACGTTGGTGATACGTTCGTCATGAACGCACACATACTGGGATTCACGATGCTACTAGAACACGGTAGAAGAATGACGTTGGGTGGATTCATACTGATCGAAGTATATTTGCTGCATATTAGACTTGATTTCCATTTTTGTCGTATAATAGTTGACTTCAATTTCCCCGTTTGTTTGCAGGACTTGGTTTATTACCTTTACGATCAAGAACTCTATTGTACAAAAAACCGCATGGACATAACATCATGGGCATATGTATACTGCCCAACTCACGCCCACCTTTAATAAAGTAAATCAAAATTCCCAAACATTCGAACTGTGTAACCTCTCAACTACATGGATGCTCACTGGTATTGCACATGAACGCAGATTTGAGCATAAAACATACATATAAACATCTATATGTTCCTACATTCCTCCACCAATATTTGAATCACCTAGAAAATATGTAAACGCAAGTAAAACTGTGCTCATCATACATGATCACATCTTGCATGAAAATGTTAATGATTAAATAGCTACCACAGCACAATTCCCATTTTCTTTTCTTTCACCCCCATTACAGAAAGATCATATCGATAGGTCCTTATTATATACCTTCTCTCACACTAGTGGCTTGTGGGCGAATATGTACATGAATTTGATTGAGATGGGTATTGTTGTACGTGTATGTATATGTTGATGTCTCGAATTGGTACGTTGGGCTTAAGAATTAATCCCCCTGTCATGACTCGCCTACGTGCGGTTTACTTTTCCAGGTCGGTCGTGTGATTGTTCCAGAAAAACATCTGACATGGTGACAACTACAAACTCAAGCATTGATGTCTAATTTCAAATGAGAGTAGGTACTGATTCTAACTGTGTCATCAGTTGCACAACTATAACGTTTACTGTGGGTAGTTGGGCGGAAGGGGACCTCGCCATCCTATATGATAAATATGATACATTTGTTAGTTCTCAATGTGAATGGCAGTATACTTTGCAAGATCACGAGTGCACAGTATGCTTGTGTATAAATACACTTGCGTACATGATTCGTCATATAATCCATGGGCTATACAGGTAGACACACAGTACATATGCGCGTATATTTCTGGCGCGTGCGGCATCACTACACAGACTCAAATAGTATTCTTCTCAGTGTGTGGGTGTCTGCGATTTTAGAATACGCTCCCGGAAGATTAAGGTGATTCTTCCAATGGTACTAGGTATGCATGAATATGTGCAAGTACGTATCCTTCAAGTACCTGGTTGTTGAAACGGTGGTCTCTGTTGTGGAGGTCCTCGTGGCGGTCCTCCCCACTGCTGTTGTTGTGCGCCCATCGGCCCAGTTGGTGGTCGCTGTTGTGGTGGTCGCATAGGCGCTCCCTACAACACAGCATGAATCAAAATTGATTTATCCGGCTTCGTTAGTTAACGTAATCACCACTGCCACTCACATTTCGTTTACCAATCACATTGTATATACACAGTAATATTTCAATCGGGATACAGTTCCAAAGAAACTAAGTACTCTCAGATGGATGCCAGATAAGACGTAAGCCTTTCGTATCATATTCCTAGACAACCCAACAACCCAACATGCGGTCTCACAAAAATAAGTACACTCCGTCCCCCCCGGTTTACAACGCATACACTTATCCAACAACAATCACCAGATATACAAAATGTTGCACTAACGTCCATATATACACCGATGTAATCCCACATCTACAAGCGATTGCATAATAAACATACTATACCACATCACACGTGCATCCGCACCCTCATATCACGTGCACAGATATAACCGTGCACACTAACAAAATTAAGACTTGGAACACACACCATCCCGTGTTGTGGTGGTTGTTGTTGAGGTGCACGCATTTGGCCTCCCTGAAGTGATGAAAAGAGGAAACATGGAATCAAATAAAAATCTGTTGCATACGCAAGTATGCTGCTATGTTGTAAGAGCGATATAGAAGACCATTTCTAGCGGATTACAACACGAACGAGCAATATAACCACCCTCAATAACCAAACAAACACCTACACCCACACATGCAAACACAAATGGTAAACGACAACACGATATGTACCATATCCGGAGGTCGCATGAGCCCGTGCGCTCCTTGAGAAGGGTGTTGTGAGGGAGGCATGGGTGGGCGCTGGCCTTGACTTACATGTAGACCAGGGATCTGACGAGAGGGGTGAATGCTTGGTCCGCCCTCTGTATTAGCTGTAGCGCCAGTACTCGTGCTTGATGCCTGGTGCTGTTGTTGCTGTGAAGCGGTAGAGGCGGTGGTAGGTGGCGGTGGCGGTGGCTGTCCAGTCCCAGGAGGTCCCATTAAAGGCCCGCTTGTGGATCCGCTACCAGGTGGTCCACCTGAAGGCGCACCGGCAGGCCCAAGCAACGGTCCCCCTCTGCCTCCAGGAGGCCCTCCTCGACTTCCAGGTGGACCGCTTGGAGGTCCACTTCCGGGGGGCAGCATTGGAGGTCCTCCTCTGCTTCCAAGAGGCCCTGCTGGACCTGGATGACCTGTGGGTCCTGAAGGGGGCGGAGGTGGTACTCTTCGATTTTGGTCCATAGTACCGTTCAGCATGTTTCCAGGGCCGGCATTGTATCCACTGAAGTTAGGCTGGCCGAGGGCGCCTAATGGAGGTGGAGGGGGTGGGCCCCTCCTGCTTGGATCCATCATACTGTTGTTCGCGTTACCACCCAAGTCTTGTCGTAGTGGTCCAGGCGGGGGTCCAGGAGGTCCTCTCTACAGTACACATCATGGCATAGAGATTCAATTGTTGCGTGTATGGGTGGATAAGGTGGAGAACTGCAATCTTTTCTAAATATCGCAAAACCGTCTTGTGAGGTTCACGAGGTAACAAGATGTACCGCATGTGATTGTAAGACATTAACATGTAGTACTGCGTACACACGTATACTGGAAACCCAGGCATACGTTCCGTATAGCACGGTGGCGGAGGTTAAACACGTCTTGTGAGAGTGTTCAGGCGATAATACTGGAGAACATTTGACTATCAACACTCATAGATTTGCAGATAGTTAATATACATGTGTCGATGCACACCAGCGCGGTGCTACACCTTGGCGAATGAATTTGTGCATGAGGCTTGGGTTCATACCAATTATTGGTTTAAGTGTGCTAACTCGTATATTGTGAAGAGAAACACGTCTGATCGACATATGATATCTCATATATGCACAACGATGTGGATTTTTGTATACACAAAAGATGAACTTGTGTACACACATCATATGTACAATATACACACACACGTACTCTTAAACCTGGTGGCAGATCGAGTAGGGGTTTCGCAGGTCCAGGGCGTGTTGATGACGGCGGCAGCATGGACGACGGTGCAGCACCTGTTATCGTCTCGGGCTTACCATCTGCACTTTCAGAGAAGAAAACGTTCGGTTTGGCATCCTTGAGAACGGGGTGCTGAGCCGCCAACATCCGTTCCGCTGCAGAACCATGTCTCTCGCCCCTAAGGTAGTGTATGTGTAAACACCAGTTAGTCTTCTGTATAGACAACATAATAATGTACTAATACCAAATTGTACACTATGTATTGTCTAACTGCCGGTGTGCACATATCAGAAACAGATCGTTGATTTGCAGTCGGGTGTACGCGAGCTACTATACTTCTTTATGCAGGCATGTACTTGTCATGCAAAACTTGCACACCGCACACCTTTCGCGAAGGGAAGAAAACAATACTACACAAAAACTATACAGTATCACCATTAATATGATTTCTGTATGCGAATATAATAAACATGCTGTGATTACACACAACTTCTTTCCGTTAATAGGCTAGATCGACGTATCGATTGAATGAAAACGTGTTGTATGCACTAGACGCAACAAGTATACACGCACGTTCCTGCAGGTGTGTAGACGTACATACCTAACATCCTTTCGGTATGCGAAGGTAACAGAAACACTGCGATTACACAGAAACTGGCCGTTCATAGATTCAATCGCGGCATCCGCGGCCTCGAATGAACCATAGTTGATAAACCCAAAGCCCTTGGACATGCCAGTATCAGGATCACGCATGATCTTAATAGTAATTGAGATATATATATGTAGGTATAAAGGAATGGAAATTGTGAATATGACTATGCATATGGATGAGTGTATTTTATACTCAAGCGCGCGTGTTAATACAAGTGTTTCTATGAGTAATGTGTACGTGTGCACGTGGTTCGTGATAGTATATTGTATATACAGCGCGTAAGTGCATTATTGTATGTACAACCTAAACCCTAAACTCTAAACCCTGAACAGTAACCTTCGCTTGTTAGTACTATTTGTAGAAAGAAGTGACTAGGTTCACAAGAATTTCATATGAGTACAATTTTACTTAAATACGTAAAGTCAGAGCTCGAGTGAGCATATAATACACTATCGACAAAATACAAAAAAATGGTATTTGTGTATGTATAGTTGAGTCTATATGTACAATACACACACATATACCTTGGGTGTTTGCATAATAACACCGAATGCAGAGAATGTATCGTAAAGCATCTTCTCGTCCACTTCGGGAGCAAGATTGCCAACAAATAAATTAGCTCCAATGTCCAAAACTCGCTTATCTGCGCTCGCTTTGTTCACGCGAATTGGCTGTAGTTACACATACACAATAATGCAACAGTCCGTTAGATCATCCTTGTAAATATGAATGTATGCCGGTATAGTTCATATACTTGTGAAGATATGCGTATGTACGAGGGATTGGGTTATGTTTAACAACGTGTAACGTTCGTTTCTTTAAAAAGATGTGCATGCGACTGTACTTAACATACCTTGCCATATAGCTTGATCATGTTCATCACTTTAATGGCATAGTCGGCGTCTTCTTCACTCAAAAACTCAACAAAGCCGTATCCCTGGTGGTTGAAGGTCACTCTATCTTTTGGTATGTGTACATTCACTAGTATAGTTGAAAAGAGAGTAGAAATCATTATGCATTATGTTAAATAAGAATGCATGTTATAAGGTTGAGAACGATTCAGAAGATATTTGTCAGTTAAATGTTTTCTAGAAGTATCCGAGCGAAGCTGATAAGCGCGTGGATGAGAATTGATCGCCAATGTCATATGAAAGTATAAAAGTTGAAGTGGGAAGCCATTATTGTATCCGTGGAGACATGCTACACAGAAATTGACGCGCAATCACGCTTGGATTATCGAAAAATACATGCACGAAGTATGGAGGGAAATAAAAATAAATTGACGTGGTGCATAGTGTTCAAACCCTACTTTGCAAACCAATGAGAGTATCATGTACGTACTACCAGACTACCAGATCAGGATAACTTCACGACGTGAACGTAAACACACCACAATTTTCGCACGTAAGAGTATCAGTAACTTCGGTATGGGTTGGCATGCACGGTGAGTACATTCACGTGGTATCTATGGCTGTGGACATGTTTCTCGCATGTACACGATATCGCACGAAACAATTGAGAACACACAATTCCTGAAAATTCAGAGAATATTCTACCATGGTAGCCGAACACATATGTATAACTTCATGTATGTACATTCTTCCGTGTTTCATTACTATCGCAACACAAAATGTGTACAAGAGGATGGCAGTACTATTTTTAGAGACACCAGTTTGTACCTCACAACAAGGATTGTATAAATGGCAGCACGCATGTTTGGATACATGTATGTGTGGATGTACACTTGTATAGAGTTGTGCTTCTTGTTAAACAAAAAGAATTTAACTCGGTAACAATCTCTTTCTGCTGCTTACCTATGGGACCCGCCTGCAAGAACAACTCCCACACAAGGGCGTCTGTGAGGCGTTCATCGAGATTGCCGACATATACGGTAGCGTCCTGGTTTCTATCCATCATTTGAGAAGCCATGATGACTCTCTTGGCAAGGTGTGTATACTATGTGTGCCTGGCGTAGTGTTTGAATGTGTGCGTGTGCGGCGTGCGTGCTGACTTATGTACGTGTACAAACAAACGAGCACACATTCAACACTCACTCTCAACTGCTGCGCAAGCACAAGGAACTGTCACTCGTGTTTGTGGGGAGTGATAGAGAAGGGGTTGGGAGGGGGACGTGAAGAATGAATTAGAGGACGTGTGTGTGTGTGTGTGTGTGTGTGTGTGTGTGTGTGTGTGTGTGTGTGTATGTGTGCGTTAGGTGTTTCTAGCCGGGAAGGGAAATGAGCTGCACCAGCGCTTTGTGCTTCACTCTCTCTCTCTCACCCGTCGCACGCGATTTATTGTCCTGCGACACGAATTTTGGACTAGGCAGGCTCACCTGTTTCTCATTTTTGGTGCAAGTTGTTGTTGCGATAGGTGCAAAAACGTACGTGTTCTTAAGCAGAGGTTTTTTGTTATATAAATAAACCACAGGCATATGTAAATGAATACCTTGATTTTCAAATCCTGATTTGGAACGATCACACAATCCAACCGAAATTCAGTATTGATACTTGAAAACATCTATGGACTCCCTTTGCTCATATGTTTTACTAAATGATGTGAAGCTTGGTACGTTATTGTGAACACTTTCACATAATATTTTTGCTAGTCACTTATTTGAATGACAAACGCATCGACTACATTGAAAGGCGTCCTATACAGTGTCTTCCTGCTTATCGGTGCATATCTAGTTGAGGCGGCACCCAGAGCGGCGACGAGCGAAGATACACGACACTTCCAAGTACAGATTGACTGGCAGTAAACAGCGTGACATCTGTCAACGATTTTACTGACCTTTCCGAACTAACCGAGTTTATACCGTATATTACTTCTCTGACGATACATGCGGGTATGTACAGGGCATACATCAAATTGCAGATATCTTATTTCAATATGCTGTACACGTTGATATCAAGCTGCATACACTATTTTACGTACTTTCTTTTGTGGATGTTGTAGGCGACATGCTTTCTCCTCTTGATAGTACGAAATTCATTTTTTCTGCTTGGTCTTGTCGTAGGTCTACGCCGGCTGCCATCAAAAGTCTACCAGTTAGTGGATATCTGTACGTACAACCTACTCAAGACCGCGGAAGCTATATTGAAAATTTGTATTGCTTCATCAACCCAAACGGAGAGGTTCGTTCAACTTTGCGTGCATCGTTATGTACAAGACACGTAAATAACGCATCCATTAATTTGTGTTTCTGCTTGAAATACATACTAAGACACCTTTTTTTTTCTTTTAAAGCGACAGGGTTGTTCAATAGAAACTGAACTTACATTCATGATAAACAACCTGACATATTTCAAATTCTTCTACGCAACGCCCAACATGTCAGGTGAGTTACACTTGAGATTGAACAAGAATTCTGAGCTGAATGTACTCAGACTACTAGTTACTTTGCTCAGTGCTGGTACAAAGTATATTTAACTCCAGAGGAATAGACACGCTTGTAGAATGCTCACCATCCGATGTGGAATCAAAGATTCAATAAATACATGGTACAACTTGTGAAGAAAAGTTTGGATTAGCTGTTGATCAAAAGAGCAATCAGTTTTAATATGATACAGAGGAAGTACATGATGGTTACATAACTAATAATAAATGATATTCATCCATTTGCATCTACATCGTAAATGCATTCAAGTACCATTCATACATAGCTTGGACTGTATTTATACTTATTCTATAAATGAAAGGTACATGTGCTATGCTATTGAAAGTACGGATGCTAGTGTCTACATCACTGAAGCGGATTAGATGATCATACTCACATCGCATAACCTAGGTAACGGTATCTCGAGCAATCTGAACTTACCTTGGCTTAAAATGAGTATTGCTTTCTCAGAGTACAAAACGTCCGCAACAGTTGAAGAAAAATCACGTCTAATTGACACGATGAAGTGGAAAGAACTTCTATGTGGCTACATGTACAGTAATGCATAAGTTGTAATGACACCGGGTGCAGTAATAACATGTATTTATAAGTATAACACAATTTATTGCACTGTACAATATATCATTTGACAGAGAGGACTAGAGAACACTCTGTTAAACAATCTCTTCGAAAGAATTCAAATGAACCCAGTGCTCTCACACCTACTGTAAAGCGCAAGGCGTATATAACATGCATTACTGCTGAACTGAGGCCTGCAAGTTTGTTGAAGAGAGCATGAATAATTTGAGCATTTTCATTTATTGTGTAGAGCTTCGCTGCAGTGGTTCTTTAGCGCATATACTTCCATAAGCCCACCATGCAACTAACGATTGGCGAGTATGTGTATTTCGTCAATCATCCGCACGCACAGGTTTACCGAAGCATACGCAACAAATTTACTTACAGAATCGCTAGATTCATTTCACTTCTGCGTTCAAGCGGTACAATGATATATATACATACACCTTCGACACAAAGGAAACAAGAATCCCGCTTCAATTCGGTACCTGCCTGTCTACTATCAGACTACTGTCTACTATAATAGATGCTGGTTCAAAAAGTTCTAATACCACTGTAATAAGTGAACATCATACATGCAAGAAGGCAAATATAATAGTTGGTGATAATATATAAATCGCTATGTGATATGGAAGGAACATTGGACAGGTTCTCAAGTCTGGAAGTCAATATACGGCAAAACCAAAACCTTGAAGAAAATCAAAGTTTTGGGGTTCTGGCGAAAGTGTGTGGTTGCAAGGCTGAAACTTGAACAGATTTGACGAAAGAACACAACCAGGAGTGGAGCCTGCGTCTTAATTTGACTCAAAACTGCCAGGTCCTGGCATTGTGAGGATTAGTTTTCAAATATAATCGACCGTGGATTGTTAAATCTTGCCCACTACTTGTTCTATATGGTCATGTGGTAGGACCCTCGTAGGTAGGCGGAGTACTTGTGAAGTCCACTTTGAGCTGTTTATGTTTTAGTACGTCAGCCTGTTTTAACAGTTTGTTATACACAACATATACTGACTACTGACATCAGGAAACAGCACAAGCACCTGTGTTGCTAAGTATAATGTACCACATGATCGGCACTATTCATCTATCGGACATTGAGCACCTTAAGATACCCGCTGACCGACTCACTGATTAGACCAATAAATTACGTTAGATTCTGGATATGGATATTGTTCTTGGGTTGTACCCACCTGATTCGAAGATAAAATATATTTAAAGTCCAAACAAAAAGCAGAATATTCTTTGGTAATATTGATCCTTTTTGCAAAACATGCTCTGTAAAAGATTTCTTCTTGTGCTATCTGGATTCTTCTTGTTTTTGTCTAAACAACAGGTCATGTGCCCAGAGAGATAAATCGACAAAAAATAACCAGTGTTCCCGTATTCTTCCATTGTTAGTAACGTTGATATGTATTGGTCGAGAATGTGTCTATTATTGACATGTATTAATATTATTGTTCATCTTGTTACGTTGATCTTGAACATTTATACGGGGAATCAATCTCCTCAATTTTACTTGGCAAGCGAGCACGGGTGAATCAACGGAACAGATATTTCGAGCTTAGCTATAACTATTTCCTAAGTGCGAGAACAACCTTGGCTATAATTCACAGGATAGTTTGATCCGGGACATGGACCCAATTCCACTACTTAAGCTTAAAAGAAAATATTGAAATGTTTGTGAAACGATCTTGATTTGTAAAGACAAGAAAATTCAATTTCTAAATGATGGTTCAATCTAATACCATAAGTCTGTTGCTTCTCGCAGTCACCTCAACGTTGAGTGCAGCACAACCCCACTCAGGTCTGGAACCGATTATTCCACGACGCGACGGTTGCTGGGATGCTGTTCAAACAGCGTTCCATAATTGTGGCAACGAGATTGGAGTCGAGAGAAAATGTATTAAAACGCTCTTTGATGAGAATGAAGATGTGCAGGATTTGTGCCTCGCGGAGCAAGTCAATGAGTGTCTAAAAACTATCCAACAAACATGCACCGAGTGTTTCCAAGGGGGCGGCAAGCAGACGCGCAAGGAGAGAAGACAATGTGTTGCGACGTGTATTAAGGACAACCAAGATGAGCTGCAGGATTGCCGTCCGAAGTTTCATTTTTTGAATGATCACATTAAGGACTGTGCAAAGCGAATCAAAGAAACTTGTACT
>JAWQFL010000010.1:484580-569004 GCA_033442365.1 Creolimax fragrantissima
TTTTTGAATGATCACATTAAGGACTGTGCCAAACGAATCAAAGAAACTTGCACTGAGTGCAGCAACGAGACCGGAAAGGAGAAAAGACAATGTGTTGCGACGTGTATCAAGGACAGCAAAGATGAGCTGCAGGATTGTCGACCGGTGATCTGGAGGAGAGCTACCTGACAGACGACAGCAAGATTGGTTGGTACCAGAGGACGACTTCGCATGCCCATGCACATCTCGCCTACAGAGCTGTGTAAATTTATCGATATAGAAATTCAAACATACGTGTATTCCCCGATGCAGTATGCTAGCACGGATCATGAAAAGTATTCTATAGATAAAAATGCATGGAACCTCTGCATTTTTAGTACGTATTTTGTCACAAACATAGCCCAACTAACTGTGTGCAAGTTTACTTGGCACAAAGCGACGCAACCATTGGGTAATCAGATATTCTCATAGAAGTATTTTCAAAGTAACGTACGTATAGTCGTAAGATTATCCAACTTAAGAGCTCTATAAAGCGATGGGTGGGTGGGCAGGTTGTGATTATATCCAAGGATTCTCGCAACTACAGTTTGGAATTCCGTTTCTGTCCAATTCGGGAACTGCGCCCTTAGTTTTTCCCAGAAACACATTTCATAATGCATTTTGTTGATTAGGATTTTCAAGCTTTGTATGGTACGATTTTTATTATTCTCTATTGTATAGACGAACATTCAGAACTTTGAGCAACTGGGTAGACATTTGCTGTGTAGTCTGTCGTTGTACTTGTCCAAGAGTGGAGGATTAAGTCAAGTCTTTGTGAAGAATGTGGAGTATACGAATGAGTGATTCACAGATCTTGTGGAACTGTGGTTTTTACCGGCTCAAGTTTTGAGTTGAATGTCAATATTCTCCATCCTTGACTATCTACCAATCATGAATCGCACCAAGTTATGGATCTATATATATAACCTTTGGATTGCAACAGAGAGGTGAGTGGACGAGATAGAGAAGGTTTTTAGTGACTGTGCTAGATGACGTTGCATACATGTCTTTCGGAGAAACAACAGTTACTCTCGTCTACTTTTTTGTTCTTTAATTCATGATTATAATTACATGGGAGCCAGGGTTGGAAGTTTAGACTATGATGCATTGCTTTTGATTCGATGACGAATATGCCCTAGTGTATCTTCTTGAATTCACAGACTTTGGTTCTCGGTTGTAATGTTCATTTTGGATAACCAATGGTAACACAATCACAATTTTAGTTCAGGTTGGGACAACAAGTCGATACGTGACTGTACAATGTACAAAGCCATGGCAAATTCAATATCCTTGCACCGTATAGAAACTCAACAATCAAAAGAACAAAATTCATTATTCGGATACCACATATGAAGAGCTTCTCATAAAATTACGCGTGTACGGCATATGTGTACACAACATAAATGAAAAGAAAGATGACGTGTGCTTCGAATTATTGTCCGCTTAATAGCAAGGAATCTTTTGACATGGGGTCATACAGCAATATGATGCTTAAATCCAAGTTTGAGAGACTGGGACACGGTAACGACCTATCTCGCATAGTAGAACAGCTATCGAAGGACAGAAACATTTGCGATATGCAGTTAACTTCAAAGTATTCGAGCAAGTCATGGTGTCACGAGTTTGGACTAAGAGTGTATCACATGGACCAAACTGAACTGTTGAATTCCACGGAAAAAATAACTCGAAAGGGGTGTAGCTTTTCATGCGGTAGCGAGCCTGACATCGACCATCAAAATTCATGTATCTATACCTACATATCAAATGCAATAGAATCCATCAAACGTAGACTCTTAAAGTAATTTGATATAACTATGAGAATCTGTATACCGTGCATTATTTCCAATTTGAGCGCGACAACTACAAGTGTTTTTGGATTATGCAAGCAGTCACACCTTTTACTCTGAGAGAGATTTATAAACTGCACTTGAAGAATGTACAATGAAATCGATTAGATTTAGTTATCACAAAATTAAAAATTTTGTTCACCACTTCTCATCGAACTACGAACACATACAAATTATCCCTAATGATTTCTTGTATACATCTACTTGCGGTTCTATTTATGTGCAGTGGTTATTGAGCAAAGCAAGTATATTTCCACATATGCAATTGCTATGTACACACGCTCTTTTGGCATATCTTAAGAAACCTCTTCAAGGTAACCTTGAAAATTTTAGTCTGTTGTAGCAAACTAGAAACACAAACTTACTTCGATAATAACTATTGACATATCCATAAAATGTTTGTTGATATTGTGTTCGTACTACTATGAGCGAGCACAACAGCATATTGCAGCCCATACACAAAAAAAAGATGTTCTGGTTTCGTACTTCCGACTGTCCAAGCATTTGCCTGTGGAATCCTCCAGAACAGGTGGACGTTCTTAAAACATCAGTAATATTTATGTGAAGTTCTCCTGCAGTGAGGCATAGTGGTGCTGAAATTAAAGTGACCTCAAGAATGTTAGAGTCTTTCTAGATTATGACATGAAAGTATTGATAGATTTATGCTGTACTCTTGACTTGGATAAGAATCTCTTTAACTCTGTGTACAACACAAATGTATATATTTATTGAACACGTCTAAAGGAGACTGTATGCGAATAGTAAAAAGTAATAAGACTATACAAAGTCAGTATAGTGAAGCACTAATTCTAAATTTGCTGTAGACTTTGGCAGCATGGTTTTGAAAAGGCCATATCTATTAACATATTGCTCAAGACTTACGTATATAAGTACATGTGAAAGTGCGTGAAGGAGCACGTGTACGTGTATGTGCACGTGTGGTTTTTCAATTTTGCGGACACTGTCTGTCCACACAATACGCACAAGAAGTACTAAACTCAATCCCAAAATAAGTACACAATGTAGTGTATAATAGAGGACAACTAAAGAGGGAGAGTTGCGACTAACACAGGTTCCCGCTGAAACGAACCACAACCGTTCAACCTCACCAGCACACACAGAAACGAATGCTGCGTTGCGTGTGTACCTTTTCTCACCTCTCTTCGAACAAGTAGAGATGTGTATATGTGTGTGTGAGGGAGGGGTTGGGAAGTTGTGGGTGTCGTGTTGTGTGTGTTCCTGTGCATGCCTGTATATATATATATGTGTGTGTGCTTGTGTCTTATTACACGATTTCCATTGTTCTGTGTTTGTGTCGAGTAGTTTCAAATTGAACAACACAAAAAAAACACCCACACGCGCTATATTATACTCACCGTTCGTACATGTCACACTTGCACACACGGCACAACATCGACTCAACTGACTCACTTATTCTAACAACAAACTCTAATATATAAACATGCCACCTAAGCGCACCATTACTACGGCCCATGCCGAACCTGTGAGAAAGCGTGGCAGACCTGCAAGAGCCCCAGCAGGTACGGGTTTAACATATTTACACTTTGCTTTTGTTCCCGCACGTGAACACATGAGTGGGTACATGAGATCTGTGTTCTGTGTTTGTGTTGTTCAGTTCTGCAGTTTCAATATATCTTGTGCTGTATTCCCACTTAATTGGATCACAAAGGGCAATGTATGTGTACGCTCTTGTCATTGGAAAAAAACAGTGTTCTTAGCTGTACCCATAGTGGTCGTCCGCAATCACTGTCTATACTGCACGCTTTTAGCACTTACACGGATTATACAAACTCGCCTGCGTACATAAAGCCAGGCATTTCAAAATGTTGCCTCTACGCCCCTACATGTCCTAATACTTGCCATAACATTGTACGAACACACCCAAAACCAGATATCAACTTATAAGTAATTTGCTTTTTCTAGGTGCTGTTAATCTTTTCAATCGCACGGAGGCTGGAATTGTTATGACGTTTGGTATGGGCGATATGGGGCAATTAGGGTACGAGGCTGAAGGCCGAAAGAAGCCGAAAATCGTTCCTGCCCTAAAGGACATTGATGTGGTTATGGTAGAATGTGGGGGAATGCACACAGCCGCTCTCTCTATTGACGGCAAGGTAAATATCTGTTGTGTGGTTTTAACGTGCTTGGTATGCATTTTCTGAAGACAATTTTTCCATTACTGTAAGTATGTTACCGCGTGTTCCGTGGTATGTTTGCTTGTTGTGCGTTACTAATAGAAATTGTCAAGATTAGACAGCATTAGAAGAACAATTGGTTGTGTCATTTCCTTCAGTCGGGTGGTTTTATACAAGCATATGTGGAACTAGCTGTCGTAGAACGTACTTACGGATCAAGAAGTTCTTTGACCGTGCACATCCCATTGATTGGAAACAATAATGGTCTAGTAACAGAATGTTTCCCGACTCTTCTCTTCTTCGATGCTATGCCTAAACTGCGAACACGATTGAATGACTTTTTACTAAGTGACACCTCCTCTACTTTTACCAGGTATACACCTGGGGCGTCAATGATGAAGGCGCTCTCGGAAGGACAGGACCCGAGGGTACTCCTCTGGTGGTTGAGGGAGCCCTAACCGAAAAGAAAGTTGTGCAGGTCTCTTGTGGGGATTCTCACACCGCCGCACTTTGCGATGACGGGTCAGTGTACCACTGGGGCATCTTCAGGTAAAGCAGATACCATCAAAACATATTTTCAATAGAGTACACTCGGTAAAATTACACAATTATGGTCACTAAATGTACGCATTTTCATAACACTACTACTATCAACGTGTGTGGTAGGATAGGTCTGCTTAGCTACTGTGGCTCACCAGTATATACACACGCATATATACGTCCGCAGATAAAGACATCTAATTAGAGATGTGAATTGACCTTGGGTAGAGTTTTTCAGCTGTCGAATGAACTTATAAACAACTATAATTTAACTTCGTTTATACTACTGATATAGAGCGGCAGATGGTAAGTTTGGTCTCAAGAACGATGACCATAAGAAAGTGTTCGTGAACGAGCCGGTGCCTGTACCTGGACTTAGCAATAGAAAGGTATATACGATGAAAGTGTCCACGGCATAGAATTTCAAAGTGTGAACGAGCTTCCATGAAGCTCTTATTGATATACACATGCACGCACGGACGCTCTCTTTGTAAGCAACCACTCTCTTGTATGTATGCATAGTGAGTATTGCGTGCTCGTTGCACGTTTTTATTACTTACAGTTGTTTTCATTCAGCAGGTCAAGGTAATCAAGATTGTATCAGGCGCTGATCACATACTTGCCTTGACTGCTACGGGAGTTGTGTACTCCTGGGGATGCCACGAACAAGGCAGACTTGGTCGAAGGATTTCTCATTCGGAACGTCTTTTGGTCAAGAATTGCTTAACCCCTCAAATTGTATGTGTATTTATCTGCCAATGTACAGGTTTCAAACCCAATATCCTTAGAATCCATTCACCTCGATTATGTGATAATGTCTATCGCGTTTAAAGATTTATTTTAATGTATCGAAGTGAATGTGAAGCTATGAAGCTATGAGACGAACATATACTGTTCAGTAATATCTCACTGCCTAGGTATATTTGATCATGCTCCACGGATTATCGTACCAAGTATTGTTAGATATTTGGTGCCTTCGTCTAGAATACATCGAAATGACCTCTTGTACACTCCATACCCTTAGATAACATGTATAACCTATAGCATGTACTTATTTACCATGACGTGTTGCCTGTATTCGCTAATTCCCATTAATGTAACTGTACGTGAGTACGATAGAGAAATCCATACATCCGAAGGCCTAGTAGCTCCCATAAATAAGGAATGCAAACTGGAATTATATACTGGTTTTTACACATTCTCGTTATGCACACTCATAAATGAATTAGAGCTTGGAGTGATGACCTTCATAGTACACATCAAATCTTGGAATTTTCAACTTCAACGTATTCTATTGAATATGCGCAGGTGTTTAAAGGCAATAAATATGTACAAAGTAAGGCTTACAAGGTCGTGGATGTGTTTGCAGGGTCATATAACAGTTTTGCACTCCTTCGAAATCAAGCGGATATGAGAGACACGCGCGTATTTGCATGGGGTGCAAACGGAAAGGTATTTTAGAACATGCGTATATGCATGCAGTACACATATAGACGTGTATGTATGTATACCATTCCGATATGTGTATGTATGCCTTGGTGTCGTGCGTTGTCAACGAAACACGATTCCGGATCTTATTGATAGCTCCCTTTACGACATGACCCAGTGAACATAATCTCTATAGCGCGATTGGCATGTATTACATTCGCTAGAAGGCTTGCTTATCCACTTGTAAGATTTCGTATATAGTTTTATATGGTTCGCGTTGTGATCATATCGATGTCTGTAGACATGTCTAGAGTCACTGTGCTCTATCGAACAGTACAGCCATAGAGGTGTAACACCACCATCTGTAACTGTTCAGAGTCAATGCGGTCTATCCAACAAAGACCTCCCTCAAGATGCCATCGACCGTTTCGAGCCGGAAGAAGTCGTGTTGCTGAGCAACCCTGTCAGCCAAATAGCTGCAGGAAACTCTTTCTCGATTGCTGTAAATGAGAACATTGTTTGGGCCACAGGTATGTAAGTTCACTCACTCTTGTATATGCAGCATCATATTGTCTCACGAACATGCTTACACACTCCAGCTTGCTTTGTCACTATCCACCGTTACAGGCAAGGGAGATGACGGTGCACTTGGTACGGGGTTGTTCGATCACTCAGTTGATGACAACAATGTATTGGCATGGGTCAGAACTAGCGTCCCTAATGAAGTTGTTCCTAAGGAGGTCTCCTGCGGTGCGGAGTGTTCATACTTGCTTAGCAACACCGGTGATGTTTACGCTTGGGGATTCGGAGAGAACATGCAGGTATACATAGATATAGAGCTTCATACATTGTATTTATATGCGCACTTGATGTCGGGCTGTCAGATTCACTAATTGATGTCAGTGGTACAATAGAAATGTATGCATGTTAGTAATAGTATGAAAGAATTCTCCTACAGTTGTGTTTATAGTCATCCTTATGGCGTACAAACCCGCGCAGCTACCTGTGTCCATGTGGTGACAGTATATACCATCGGTGTGATTGCATGTTTTCCCTGTCAGACACAGGTGTTTTCTGTTTTCTGGTGTCCCTATGCATCATACGAACATATTATTTTTCATATTTAAAATATACTGTATGATTTTTTCCCTTTTATTGTTCATTTAACATTTGCGCGTATCTATCTGTACCTTTCGCAGCTCGGGAATGGACAAGGAATCGATGATGAAACACCTTCCTTACCTGTTCCTACATTATTAACAGCCAACGAGCTCAAGAACCGAAAGGTATTCCTTAAAGCTATTGCACATGCAAATTCACCACATGCATGCTCAAACCAGGAAATGGAACATAAATGGTCTGTGTTTGTCCGCACAATAAACATATTCTATATGTGGCCAGTGCTTGTTTTTACTTTGGGGCAAGCGAAACATACACATGTGCTCAGACTCGCGACGAAAGTTGCGTGTCAAAGCCAGCGGTAGAGCTTGTTATGTAAGAAAAAAGATTACAATTACCAATACAAAACAGACTTGATTGCTAGTAAAAACATATATATATATATATATATGTGTGAATTCACATTCAGGTATTGCAAATCAGTGGTGGAGGTCAACACGTAGCTGTTATCGCCGCTGGACCTGGACCTTCGAATGCTGGAGCCAGTAGAAAATAGATTTGTAAAGTTATGTTATTAGTTTTAAGATCATAGGTGAAAGTGACAGGTGACAAGTAGTTGCCTGGAGAATGTAATTATATGGCAATGTCATGAGAGGGAATAGAATATGCAAACAAATGTTGTTTACATGCATATAGAAGCGAGAGTAAAGTGCGCACGTAATCATTGTGTAATATTTTTAATGTGCGCTACACGTTGAACAAGACGAATAAACTTGGTTCTACAAATCACTGATTCCTCTATAGAATGCATCGAATCTCAATATAATTTCTGCTTCGTGCCTTCACCTTAAATATATATTCATCAACAACGTTTGCGTACTTCTGACAATTAATGCTCGAGAATTCTTCTCGTTCGTGCAATCTTTTCAACACAAACAAATTTGAACATTATCAGTCTCATCGGTACAACAGTCGTCAAATACCCACTTGGTCAGTTTGACAGGTTCGGACGAGCGGATTGGGAACAACTATGTGGCCTAAAAACCCCCCCACATAAAATATGCACATGCAAATTCTAGGATTGTCCTACACGCCTTTAGCAGCCATGTTAGGAAATACTCTAAATAATATTGGGATCAGTTTTATCTTCAAGTTGACCGCTCGAAGTTGTTACTAGTCTGCAGAAGGGATCTTGAGAAGTGAATTATTCTCTACTTGTAGTTAGTAAATTTCCGCGTTCGTTCGTACATATATAAACTTGTGACCATGAATACCTTGCAATGCGGTCGTACAAACATGTCATTTGAATCCGTTCACATAAAGCTGCACTTCCACATGCACAACTACAGTTAAACATTATATATATACTCTATGCACATACACACAGACGTAAATATAAACTTACCACTGCACACGTGTACGGCAGGTGGATGTTTACGCATTGATTGCTTTTAACAACCAACTGCACTAAATATAGTAATTTTATAGTAATTATATTCGTAAAACATTGGGTTTTGGTATGCGCTAACACAAGCAAGCATTCGCTTTTTACATCTACACACCGCACTCGGAACATCACACTCTTTATGAAGTATACTGGTGCTCACGTGCGTACGAACTAAGTAAGAAAGTATGGGTATCGACGGGCAGGAGTACCTTTTACGTGTGGAAGAAGTCAAACGGTACATTGATATACGCCGCTTGTCGTATTTATACACATACATGCGTACATACTTGTAGTCTTATGACAAGCATAACTCTAGCGTATCTTTAATAATGTCCATATACAGTCCCATGCGTACGGACTGTGTGACAAAGTGTACACATGTTGGTTTAGTTGTATACAGTACACCCATTGCCAACAGAGGATGAAGTCCACATTCATTGTATATACACTAGGACTCGGACACCTGCAAGTTGAGATAAGGATATCTGTATGCGCATTTACACATGTCCACAAGTAAACATAGGAGTGTTTATGAATTGCCTTGTACCGTACGTTTGTAATCAATCCTCTTTGATCACTGCATAGTGTGAAACGAAGCACTCCCATGTGTTGCGGTGTATGATCAAGACCGACACTAACATATACATCTATACATACGTAGATGGCTGGAGGTTTGTCTCACTGATCATCCTCTCCCACCAGCAAACGAACTAGAAGAATTTCTTCGCCCAGGCGTAACGCTTGCGTACCTGGCCAAATCCTTTGATCGAACAGCTGAAACCAGTGAGGCCAAAGTGTACGATCCCGATATGGATGAATTCTTGGATGGTGGGCTTAAGTATAAACATACTGATAACATTAACTTGTGGTTCAACGCAATGACCAATGTCAAATTTCCGAAGGTACAACTTTGCTTCTTTGAACATAATATATGTTATATAGCAGTTGGTTGAGTTTCTGTGTTTGTGTACGTACATATCGTCACGCATATTCTCAGAAAATGAGAAGCACGGCCATACTATAGAAGCCAGCAAATAATGTTTTTGTTTTGGAGCTTAATTATGAACACGCACAACAGGGTGCTAAATACGAATATGGCCTCGTATGATTCATATCCATGTACTAGCTGGTATACACATATGGATTGCCTTATTCCCAACCACCTATATGCATGTCTGTCATCTTGTGATAGCATGCTGATGGTACAACGCTGTGTACGTGTACGAACCGACCCGCTTATCAAAGAAAAATTTATCTTATATGTTCATAGTTTCTGTCTCATCTGCCAATGCACCTGTTCCTATTGGATTTTGTTGTACATAGCACACTCAGACCTATCTACTCTTATCCATCCTCACTCAAGATATATTCTCCTAAAGTCGCGTACACACGCAGTAGATACACGTACACTTGGATATGTGTTTAAATGCTCCGGGTATATCGTATGTATGTACCTCATGCATTCATCAGCTCGTAACTTCCCTCATCCTGGACATGTAATGTACCCTCCAAACAGATTTTTTTCCCCGAAACAAACGATCTATACGAGGGGAAGAATCTTCCCAAGGTCATATACTGCTTACATGCTCTCAGCTTCTATCTTGATAGGGTTGGTTTAGTTCCTACTGGTCTTATCCCGTTGTCCGAATCAGAGGTACACCTATAGGTGTACAAACATAGCTAGCTACTTGTATATTGGTGTATTCTATTCTTTACTGTCCACACTTTTAATGTATGTGGATAGATATGCATTCTCAGTTTGTATTTCGAATAGTTGCGTTCTTGAACTTTAAATTAACACTCGATATCGAGTTCTGAAGACATATGTACGGTGCTAACGTAATATTTTGGATAATCTTACGTAAATAGATGACGTTTACGTGTGAGCAAAAGAAGCATGCAGAATCTCAGCTGAAGGGAATGTCATTGCCCCAGTTTCAAACTGCCAATGTTCAGGTAGAGAACGAGCTCACAGCCTCAAAAGAAAAAATGATTGAGAAACGAAAGCTGATAAGTAACGAGATACTCGAAACAGAAATCAGGTCTGTGTGCATATATGTATGTATGCTTTCTTAGTGTTGATCTTAACCATATACGGCAATCAAAATTGTCCACAACGTTCAATTGTTTGCAAGTATGAATAATGTTAAATAAATATGTTACTCCAACAATCATACATCCCATACTTTTAGCACTCTCTTAACATCTCCACACACACGATAGTATATACATCGGTATATTCGCAGCCCTACCGTATCTCAGTTTTATTTGTCAAACGCATATGTATGCTTACAAATAGGTACAATGAGGGTCTTGAACGTCTATATGAGAATTTTGAAAAGCCCTTGCGTTCAGTAGACCACAAGGGAGACCACATCATCCCAATCGCTTCTAGCGATAAAATATTCTCGAACACAAAGCTGTTAAGGTGTACGAGCGCAGCCATCTTACCAAAGATGAAGACCGGGCAGACTACAGATGCGATAATATTTCTGTATCCTTTTATAAGAGACTTGTATACTGATTATGTGGTTTCATATAGGCAATCGATTACTGAAATCACGGTGAGCTTCTGTGTACACGTATCTATATATATTGAATGTTTCCAGGTCTGTAGATATGTATATATGCACATTTCATACATATACGTGGTACGTATGAAGAAGTACCTGTCATTCGAAACAGCGGCCCACGCAACATCTATATGATTGCAGCATTCAGTTGACTATAACAAGGTGCATATGTATACTTAGATAGGTTTCATACATCCACAAATAACAAACAGAAACAGAAATCGTTGCGTGTAGCCTTTGCCACATTTCTTCATGACCAACCAGAGTCTCTTGAAGCACTTCTACTCACGCCTGTGCAGCGCGTGCCAAGGTATTTGCTTCTCTTTGTCAGTCTGCTCTCATGTTATGACGAAGTAGATCCTATCTACAAATCACTCAAGGAGGTGTGTGACGTATTTAGTTGATATTTTCTGTTGTCTCTGCTTGTCTGTTAGACTCCATACGTCAGGTCCGTATCTATATTTAGAAGTACGTCATCACATTCTACTCGTCAATCCACTTCCATGAATCGCTTGACATAAAAACGGCATTACGGACGTTCAGAGATACGCTACTATCGCTTATGCACCACTTGTCCCAACAATATCATATATTTTCACACGGGTGTATATGTATATATATGTAGGCAGTGAAAGTCATAAGTAGTGTCGCAGATGAAATGAACGAAAAAGTTCGAGAACATGAGAACTATCAAGCAATCGAAGACGTCCGAGCAAGGCTTTGGGGCCCTGGTACACCCACACTCCATGTTCCGGGAAGGTATGTGCACATATACACACATGCAACCCATCTCTGTGTTTTGCATTGACCGGCACACTCATGCTGACACGTACATTGACTCAAATTCTCAACTCACACTCGCACCCACTCTCACTTTTACTCTCATCTTACTCCCACATATACACATGTACAATGCAGAAAGCTGATTCGTACGGGAGATGTGTATAAGCAGTTGGCCAAGGACCCCACACAAAAGCATTTAAGAAGGCTTTTTTTGTTCAATGACATTCTAATCTATGCCATTGCCTATGAAGACAAAAAGTACGGGATTTTTTTCCACGTCTAGAATCTGCATTATGGTTTTTAAGCTCATCTGCAGAATGTGTTTACTACTGCCATCGCCTATTACGATACTAGAAATCTGGTTTATCTACCTTGATACGCTGTCGCTCAAACTGCATTGTACACACACGCGCGAATACATACATACATACATACATGCATACTCTAGTTACACAGCAACTGCGGTAAAAGGAGCAGTAGAAGCAGGGCATGTAGTAAAGGAAAAAGCGAAGGGATATATGCCGAAGGGACTAAGGGACTTTGGTCGTAAATTAAAGGTATGTAGTATGCACATCTATTATCACGTACATAAGCATACATATGTCTGTGCTTACACTCATCAGATAGATACGCCGGTAAAACTTATTGGTGTGTCGCGAGGTAGATCATACAGCTGTATGTACACCAAGCAAACATGGACTCATAAGATTGATTGACACGTGCATATCAAATGTTTTGTCTGCAGGAAAATGCCGGTGATGTATTGTACAATCCAAACCCCAATCTTTCCACATTTGTGTTTAAGGCTTCAATGGACCTTCAGAACGTTGAACTTTCAGACACAGATCATCAGGTATGCACAGAATTTAAGCCTTCCTTAAACGTACTCATACACATTATAAAACTCTATTAGTACATCTCACAGATTTTATACTGCGCGTGCTACACACAATTATAGTTCTTCAAAATATCGTACCAAGGTCGTGACTATAGATTTGAGTCTATAGATGAACAATTTGCGTGGATCTCTGACCTCACCGGTGCTATTAAGACAATCAAGAAAAAGCAGTAAGCTGAGATATGCAGCCTCCCCCTCTGCCCAAGGATTATATTTTAACACAAACATACCATCTTTCTCCGTCTTGGTTGCATTGTGGGCGTTGACTGTTGAGTTCAAAGTACGATAATAATAATAAAAACCATCAAGCAGGAGTGAATCTTTGTTATGAATATGTCCTCTATTGCTTGCTGGTTGAAGTCAGTAAAGTGAACTAGATGACCTTGTGCTAAAAAACTTCTCTTCAACTTCATTGGCGAGTACGTTACACATTATGTAGACAATAATACGCAACAAAAATAGATTTCTTAGAATGCTTCGTAGAGAACACATCTCACGGTATACTGCAAGTTTTCGTGGCATTATGTTCTGCATACAGTCTTCGGTAATGTCTATCATCGTCGAGTGGCATAAGAGCTTTGATCACGCTACGACATGTCACGTACACGCATTTGCGTTGGCGAGTACTGTTTTATCTTTTGATTTGATGGGAAAATTGCTTTGAAGGGGGTTTTGAGTGATAAATAAATGCAAACAACCCAGTTATCGTGATTCCCCAAGTGTTGTCAATCGAAATCGTGCTGTTGATGTTTTTGTCCAATGAACATGTAAGAACTAATCGTTCTATTTTTTAACTATTATTCAATCAGTTCATATCAAACGTGGCAACGGTGTCCAAGGTAATCCCGACCTCAAAAAACATCTTCTCATTCCTATCCAAGTGGGTGGTATCGAAGTACTTGCTATGTATATAGTTCACATTCTGTGTGCGTGCAACTAGTTGCTAGTAGTATACATTAAGTTTCGGTATACAAAGATGGAATTTCTAGTATACATATATGTATAGCTATAACCACGGAAGCGCACATTGTTTTAACTCAAGTACGATCGTACACGCACTGCAGTTTGGAGGTCACCAACTTGCCATGAATGTTCTGCGTAAGTATATCAAAGTCCATATACGTGTGTACATGTGCATCCAATACACGTAGAGAACAAAGTTAACTAGAACGGATCTTTAAATAGAACGTCCTTCTATCAATTGCTTTTCTCTGTAAATCGCGCTATTTGTATACGAAACACAGCTTAATGCGAATAGATATATTAAATTTTCTACAATATTATATAGTACACATGCCATAGCATGCCATAGACATATACAATCTTGCTTTGTTGAAGATTATCCAAACTTAACGTGTAAGCATACCATTGTCCTTCTATTGTCCGTATCTGATATCTACCTATATTACATTTATGCAAGTTCAGTTATGAAGAAGAACGGTCGTGCGGTACGCACCATTTCGACTGCACTAGTAGATGCAAAAAATGGTAAAAATCAAGAAATCTGTTATCACACCTAACATTCTACTAGGTGTTCTGGGTCTAGTCTTCACAGCTGTACTTATGCTGCTTTCTACTGCAGTGTGTGTCCAGAAGGATAATGATGAACACAATCATGTCCATTTGATGAATTTTGAAAGTATACAGACTTCAGCAACCGGTCCAGATATAATCCACTCCTCTCACCATGATGATCAAACCAGTGAAGGGATTAGTAACAATGACGTGAGTAAAGAGGGGCGACAAGACGGCTCCAGAAGCGAAATTTCTGATAAAAAAACTACAACTTACAACATTAACACTACTGACAATTCGCGGTTCTCGAGTAAGACGAACATTAAATCCATAGCGGATGGATATGATTACAGTGACTCTGCATCTGGTGAAAAGAAGATCCGGGTATCGTATGTATTTCTCACCCATGAAGGTCTTCCATTGTGGGATGTGTGGGAAGAGTTTTTCTCTACGTGCTACGAGGGAACATACGATGTGATTGCTCACATACAGCACATGCTAACGATAAAATCCAAAGTACCTATATATCAAATGCCTGACGACATGGTTGTGAAGGGTGCGATGCGTTTCAATTTCAACATGGTCAAAGCAACATTTCGACTATATCGAGTGGCTCTTGAACGTGCATGTGGTGTTTCCAACATCGACAACTGCACTCCAGATTCTTTACCTGATTTTATACATCTTGCCAGTGATTCATGTGCGCCAATTATGACATGCCGAGATTTGAACAGGTACCTTCAGCATAAAACAGGCAACAGCTTTGTAGAGGAACAAAATCGTTGGTACACGTACGTAAAGTCATCACAGTGGGTGACCCTGACTGGCATGGATGTACTCAAGTTATTGGAAAATGAGCATACATTGGAGCAGGAATGGAAAGATTTTGCCGAAATAAACAATGGACTAGCCCCAGATGAGTGGGTAATAGCTACTGAGCTACATAAATGGGGCTCAAAGACACATAAGAGAGTGCTGACGTTTGCTGGGTGGCCACATATGAAATGGTTCGTGCAATCGATTGCAGAAAATCGGTTGCAGATGTTCCAACAGGGTGACAGGTCACACCCCTTCGTGTTTGATAACAGTCGTTTAATGAGATATGCGTTGGACAATCTCACTGATTATCCGTTCATAAGAAAGGTTGAGGGAAAAGTCGCCAAGAGAGTTATCATGAGACGGTTGGTGGCCGCGAACACTAGAATTAGAACAGAGAAAGTGCGAGCGCAGGCAAAAGAGCAAGTAGAAGTTTTCTTTCGTAACAAAAAGCTGTGAAAATATTATATGCCACCGTCTGCAGCGCTCGCTCGGCTTGCACTACTCATTCCGAAGATGTGGATCGATTTGGTGACATAGTGTTATGTGAGGAAATATACATATTCGACATTCCCGAAGAGTGATGTCTATGACACCATTGTTTCGTTCTGGGATGGAGTGGTCCATGCAATTATTTTCCTTGGTGGTACCCACTCTTAAACAACCTTGTTTATGTGTCGATCATCTATGGAAAGTTGCATACTACTGAATTATTCACTGATATGAATATGTACATATACAGCTATGCACAGGCATACGGGTATGCAGGAATGATCATTGCACGTAACTATCCCGTAGGATCCATACCTCGTTCCTCGTGGATTTACTAAATAGTATAACGTATCATTCATAATCACAAGAGACAATTAGTTAACAAATTCCTATATTTAAAGGATCTATTAATTTTGCTCCCAAGTATCATAATCCTGATGAAAGATACTATGGGGCAAAACGACGCTATATCTGTGTTTGGCAGCATTCAGTCGCAATGTGTTGTCATCAAGGCCGGCGCAAGCCGGACGGCTTTAGATTGTATCCACACGTTATACTGAAACCGCTTGAAACGTAGGTACACATAATGTCATAACATTAGCATACCTGCATCTTCCGAGTATTGTTGCTCGAGTACCACAATGTGAAAGGGGCACAAATTATGAATTAGAACTACTCACAGTTGCACCTAGACCACTAATAGTCGAAACAACAAACGTAAACTACTTACAGTACATCTGAATACATAGGCCAAAATGTCTTCACTACCAATACTGAAGCAATGATGCATATTATGACATGGTGCAGTATATCATACGCTGCATGTATCATAATTGGCTTTAAGTACGCCAGTAGGTAGAATTGTAAACGTGAACAGAGCTTCGATACATCGATAGAGAACGAGAAATGAATATGCGCAATGCGACATAGATTTATATCAAAAACTACATTGTCATCTGCAAATGCCCACCCACCTTTCTCTTACACTCCCGCACATGTCCACACCTTCTCCTACACACCTCACATACGTCCACACCTTCTTCTACACACCTATACTGAACTTTCGAAAACGCAAACAAGGCACCGAAACGTTTATAGCATTAAAACACTTTGCAATACGCTTTCGGATTTCACACCAATACAGTTCTTTTAATAATAACGCGTTTTTATTGGTGTAGACAGTTTCTTCCATTCAACCCATCCTCAAGACCCTCTCCTGCGCACAGCACGCACCTGTTATGCACTACACAGGTGAACGCATGAGCCGAATTATTCATATTCATCCATGCATACAGCTTTTGCTACGTTTTGCACTGAACGATGGATGGATTAACTGTTGGGGTAACAGTCTATCTCCAAAGGGAGAGGAGAGGGGTACGCTTAAGTTATAAAGCACACGCCCTTACAGTACCGCTCCCAAATACGCAAATCGGACCACCACCAACGTGGCTTATTAATCAAAAACGCGCAAGGTATGTTAATGGCCTAAACGTCTCACATGCACTGCAAATGCAAATTCACGAAAACTCCTTCAATCATTATCTCACTAACATATCTGACGCAAGTGCGCATCTCCACCCCAGATGTAACGAAGTACGTGCAGTGTATGTAGTTTAAGCACCTATGATTATTTAGCCATAACGTCCTTGTCAAGCACCAAACAGTTGCAAAGTAAACTGCTATCGTTTGCCGAATCTAAGCGACTTTCGCCTCGACATCAACAACATTTCCACAGTTTACTTCTCGTATCGAATCAATATACATTATGTCTGTAACAAATATCGAGTACCTCTCGAAGGAATGCCCTGTTGTGCTTGTAGACTACAAGGACGTCGTTGGATCCGACGCTGATCTCGCTGAACAGAGTAAGTGTTTCCACAACATATTATAAACGTATTATGTATACTGTCTCTCTCACTTGACTCATGGCTGTAATTTATATATTTATCGCAACGCTGACCGGTTATTCGTAGAACAACGGAGAAGCACATGCTCCTACCAATATTAATTCTTATTTATGAGTCGTGTAATGTGTTGACTGTTGAATGACTGAATATTTTTGTGCTTTCCAGATAATATTGTACACACAATAGTGCGGTTTATTCCATATGACCTGCCATACAGTAAACAAACACACTTGGTGATGCATATTATCCTCTTTACGACTGGCCTTTCAATTCACACGTTATTGTACATGAACAAATTAACTTCCCTCCGTACATACACGCATGATGTACACACTTACCCACATACACAATACATGCATATACACAATATATGCACTTATCTTCCACGTATATGGAGCACTTCAGACACACATACCCTACATACATATATATATAAAGTATACACCTAAATATAATTGGTATGTGTTAACAAAATCACCCTGGAAGGAAGACGGACGAGCGTTTAAACATGTCTTTGTCTCACTGTTACATTGTTATATACAGTTGCCGTTGCTTTTGGTCACGACGGTCTTGGTATTATAGCTGTAAAGAACGTGCCAGGTATACATAGATGTGAACAGAATTTGCTTGTAGCAAGTGGTTAGCATATATGGAATTGTTCAATTTCCTGAACCGTGCACGAGCTTCTATGGATATTTATGTATCCTTCACTACGTGTACACATATATACCTTACGTAGACCTCGAATATGTCGATTCAACTACATGCTGAGTTCGAGAACATTATAAAATAGCCTCGCATCACATAAAAATCAACGACCCGCAAATACTCAAAGCACTTACTCGCAAATGTCACGCGTGTTGTAGACCCGATCAGTTTTAACTTGAATATATGTTCATATATCAAGTATACTACTCAAGCATTCATACATTGAACATCCAGACTTTGTCGAGCGGCGCTCCGAAATACTTCCAATCGCATATAAGTTTGCCAACCTTCCTGCTGAGATTAAGAACAAGTACGAGGTGCCCCCGTACTTCCAACGTGGGTGGGATTGTGGCCATGAGTCGATGAAAGATGGGGTAGCTGATCTATCTAAAGGTACTGTGCAAATGTCATACTCATACAAACTCGTCCGTCCCAATACGTGGACATAAAACACAATTACAACGTCCTGTTTGGTTTACATGGAATCCTTGGCATAATTGTGATTGTAGTGTAATTAATTCGATATCATAAGAATATATACATGTAATTTGTTGTTTGTGCAATATATACACAAATTCATATACACACCATCAAACTATCTTAGAGTCCTGACTGATTTACAATCGCATTTAATATCTACATGCACACTGAAAACGAAACACAGGCTCGTTTTATGTAAACCCCCAGCAGGATAGTTTCCCTGAGGTCGATTCAGCCACCATTGCCAAGTACCCTACATTTTTTGGTGATAACGTATTCCCAACGGAAGAAATTCCCGAATTCGAATCCACTATAAAGGATGCATGCAAGCTTATGATCTCTGTTGGTGCAAGTCTTGCCGCGCACTGCGATACTTACGTCAAATCGAAGGTATGCATCCATTCATCTTATGTGCGAAACGAATAGTTACACGAATGGTCAAGTATTACCCTGACACGTGAATCCAACTACGGAGATTCATACATGTGTGTAGAAATATAGAGTATCTGTAGGTGCACATCAAACCACAAATTCTGACGTATACGTTAATATAAGATATTGCACATATGTACGTGTGTAGAAATTGTAGTATATGGCCATGTCCAAGAGAAAGAATCTGCGTTCGAGTAGTCTGGAGCTGAAATTACATTGTACAACAAGAACACGTATGTATATTATCAGAATACCAATTCTTTCTAACTTTCCATTAGATCCCAGATTTCCCTGCCAACCGTATGGCCGATATTGTAACCGAATCCAAGCACCATGCCGCACGTCTATTGCATTACTTCCCCATTGATGCAAAAAAGGTGGAGGCCAAGGTCGGTGAAGCAGTTGTCGATGAAGACGACAATTGGTGTGGGTGGCATAACGATCACTGCACTCTAACTGCTCTTATGCCTGCCATGTTCCATGACGTGCGTGGTTCCCCTATTTTGTGCCCAGATGAAAACGCTGGTATGCATATAAATGTGTGTATGACCGAATCCTCTGTTATTGTTTTTTCGTATTACATCAGACCAATATAATATTGTCATGCCGTTGTGCGTGTGTTATGCAAACAAAAAATTCCTACATTAAACAGTATGAAGAGTTCATTAAAAGACTGAAATTGTCTTTGTATGTAGTAGTCATATGAATCCTTCCAATGCAATTTTGTTTTTCCACCTGTTCTGATTAATTGTTCCCGTATATAGGTTTGTATATCAAAGCCCGCAACGGCGACGTGGTTCATGCCAAGACCCCTAAGAACGTGCTTCTCTTTCAGATCGGAGAGACTGCTCAGGTATGTTTGCAAATAGTTTAGACTGTTGTTGGCTCTTGTGTTTAGAACTTGTATTCTGCCAGCTATCCAACGTGTACTCCACACAACGCGATATGCAAGCACATATTTGTATGCAACAACCACAACCACGGGAACTACTCCTGAAACTATTTGTGCGTTGCAAATGTATTGGAGGCAGACTTCCTATGGTAGTAGTACTCGCCACAACCAGATCGATCGTCGCGAATGTACTTCCTGTTATAGGAGGAATATGTAGTTAAGACGTAAACGTACTTTCTTGTATGTTTACATACGTGCATAGATCCACACTGGCGGTCTTCTTAAAGCCACTCCCCATATGGTCCGTGGAGCGGTCGCGACTGACGTTTCACGTTCAACACTGGCTGTGTTTATGGAACCTGGCCTAGGCTTCGATGTAGAACTACCAAGTGGCGAAGGCATTACAGTGGAGAAGACTGTGAGCTGCCCACATATGCCACCTGCCGTGCCCACACTCGCATCCAGGTATATTTTTCTATATATATGATTTGTTGCACATATTAGTGTGTCAGTTTTACTCTCAAGTATCAACTTACAAATAGTTAATTTGCACTACTTTTTATTATGGGATGACACTGATTTATATATATATGTCTACTTGTTTTGTAGATGGAATAATTCCGATGGTGACACCTTCGGCGAGTTTACACGAAGAACAATCGAGGCGTACTATTCTCAGAAAACACCTGAAACTGTTGTCTAAAGAAAAATATAGCCAATCTTCTTATGGACATACATTGTACAACACCGTTTCGAGGATTTTTGTATAGTTACTAGTGCTACCTAGATGAGTACGTTGTAAGTATACTGCCACCGGATCCCCCCCTATATTATGTGCGTATTATAGTGTTTAGCATGTAAATTTAAGATAAACGAAAACCAACGATCGCCATTCTAATATTCACCCATTCATTGTAGACATTTATGTGCATTTGACTGTACTGGATTATAGTATATTATTGCCCTAATATTACTGCCAATCTTGAACTATGCTATTTCGACGATATGGTTATGTTTGTAACAGAAATTATTATTGCACTGCAAAGCAACGACAGGAACTTCATATTTTCATACAGAATGTGAGTCCACTCCTTTCAAACAGTGGTGTTGCCATGAGATCCACAAAATGAAAAAATGCGTCTACATGCAACTCATGATTTTCTTTTATTGATATGTATGTTTTCACATACACGTAGGCATGGAAGTTTTCGAAATGCCATTACTTACTGAATTCTAGATAATTCAGAAAATGTACAACTAAAGAATATTGGCAAGTTATTTACTAAATAAGCTAAAATGTGTGGTGATAAGGCCGAAACTATGAAAATATGAAAGGTCTTGACTTACTCTAGTTGTTTTTAGCGTTACGTAATCGATAAACAAAGCCTTACTGATCGTATGTGTGTCTGTTCATGGTGCCTGTAGTTTTGACTACTTCGTATATTCTATACCATTGTTAAATATGTTCAGCTGCTCATGGTGGCTGTAGTTTTGACTACTTCGTATATTCTATACCATTGTTAAATATGTTCAGCAGCTCACATCAATCGTGCCTGCATGTATCTGTTTTGTGGTCCTGCGCGTATGTTCCTATGTGTATGTTTACAAGCATCTATTCTGGGCACTCATGCACTGCTTTTATATATTTGTCAGCAACAAGATACTGCAATGTACACTATATGCATTACTCTTATCACAGTCAATTCTAGGTAGCCGTAGGACTCTAACGTAGTGCACAACAGTCAAATTCACATCTACGTCATTATAGACTGAGGTATTCATCCATTTAAGCCAACCTCTTCCTCTTCAGACTGCATATCTAGTATGCTTATACGGCGAACCTAAGTTTCCATCTCTACGAAAGCGCATACCGCACAAATGCGAACGCACGTAACCCTCTTATACTATATTTTGTACAAAACTCTAATTATGAATATTTTACGTTCCTACCCCCACACACCTAGATATTCATCTCGGTGAGATTCATCTCGACATCATCATCATCGTCTAGCACCGAGTATCTAGCACGTTCAAAAGGAGAGCCTATACTCTGAGCCCTGAAAAGAGCAGAGTATTTGTCGTCGAACGCAGGGAGGTTGTAACTCACAGTTCGCATAATAAGGAAGCCAAGACTACAACAAAGCAAGCCGACTAGCACACCAACAAATGCATCAATAAAGTAGTGGAAACCACCCCACACTGTCGCGAACACTAGTCCGGGAGCTGTGAAAATATAAACTATACCCAGTGGACGTATATATATGAGAGACAACACAAACGCAGCTGTGGTCATGGAACAATGCCCTGAGGGAAACGCCGTCCCACTACTGCTACCGCCTTCAACCAAAAAGTGGGTTAGTCGTGCAAACACGAATCCAACTTCTTCCGCATCAGGTCGTTTGTCTGGATACGTCCAGTATGGGCCAGCTACAGGCACAATGAGATAGCACACGAGACATACCAGGTACACCATGACCTGCACAGTGGAAATTAAGTCGAAATGCTCCCTTGGAATAAACACCCAGGCAATTAGCCAGGTGCCTACTAGGATTACATAGTAGAAGAAGTAGCAAAAATTCAGATATTCCCCAAGAATTCGGTTAAACATAGGACTAGTTAGTGAACGTAGGTAGAAGCCTGTGCCGTTCTCTACTGTTACCCCTCGAAAAATGTTTGCATCTACTTGCTTCATTTCATCATCGAAAAAGTCCTTGGACTCATTAGGGTATAGTGTTGCGATGACCTTGCCATCCTCTCCGTAGATATAAATGCACGTGATGAGTGCGTAGCTGTCCAATATAAAGCCAACAAGAAACTGTATAGACACTTGAAATGAACGGTTCGCAATTCTGAAAGTGAAATTGGAGTGAGACTCAGCTGTGGCCATGCAGTACCGACCGTACGGAACACCCACAATCAGTACTAACCGGAAAAAGACCCCACCCCAAATGTCAGCATAACCAGCGAGGGGTATAGTCACAGCCATGTAGGATAGAATAAGCCAATCTAACGGCTTAAGACACCGTCCTACATGTTGCCAGCAAGCCATCTTGTTCTTGTTCTTCGGAAGCAAGCTCGGTTCGACTTGAGGCGTGTTTGAATATTGATTAGCCTCTGTGTTGAGATCAGAGTTCGTGTCTGACGTCGAGACTGGAGTAACGTGTGATTGTAAGTATGCCATCTATGTGCGTGTGTAGAAGACTGAGTTTCACGTCGTTGAACTTCCTTGAAGCACAAAACGACAGAAACAGAGACACAGAAGGTAGGTATACAGATGTTGACTAATGGTAGTACATATAACCGTGCCTATAACCTGCAATATGTGTTCAAACAGAGCGACAACAAATACCGGGATAAGTCGGTAAGCAGCAGTACATACTATGGCAGGGTGTGGTCACTGTACTTAAAGACAACACCAGCCTATGTAATGTATGTGCTATTTCACTGTAGTTCAGTGCACTGCATGCACTCACGAACACATGAGTAAGCAACACTGCACGAATGGCAACGTGCATGCGAAGCCAACCGATTCCCCTCCACACCCCCCACCCCCCAACCATCACCCCAACCACTACCAGGCACCCGACTCTATAAATAACTAAAAATGCCAGTGATAATTAGGACGATAGCTAGACCACCAATAAACCGATCGCAATGATTGTGTTCTTTTGACACATCTGTGGATTTAAATATCGAAGTTTGCGCTTCATAAGCAATAACACAACAACAACAACAACAAAAACAACAAAACAACAACAACAACAACAACAACATCATCATCATCATCATCATCAGCAACATGAACATCAACAACAATAACAATTATAGAAAAACAATACACATGTTCTTCCTCATTCGTTCCTTGCGTACGTACGGACAGACGGACGGTACTACGTAATGGTGGTTGGGTGGCTCACCGTCAACCATACAGCCACTCACTCTTTGTCCGCACCCGTTACAACATGACAGACACAGTCTCGTTTCGAACTCGGCAATCATGGCATAAATGATTTTTTGTGACGTGGTGACTAATTATGCTTCTAACTAGCACATGTGCCTGCAACGTTTGTTTTGTGAGTCTTAAACCAAAAAAAAACAGAAAGAGCAGCTAATAGAGTAAACGAGAGCTTAAATCCATGGCCATCTTTAGTACTGCCATCTCTGCTTAGGTTATTTGAATGGTCCTATACACAGGAGCAGTCTTAACACAGCTCATTCTAGACGCAAAAAACAAATGTATCAGAGATCCAAGTTCGGAGCTGCGCGAGAAGTTATAATACTCCACAGGTAGAAATATTTTATTGTCAAGATCAGTGAGTGAACAAACGTTGAACTATATCACCATTCGAGTTCATGAAAAACTTAGTTGTGTTGCTATTACGCCAAGAAGAACCATGCTCAAAAATGAGAGTATTCCATAAATAAATATCAAAGACATTGCACGTACACCGTCTTATAAGAATATATCTCACATGTGTACAAATCAGTACGAGCTACAGTCAACAAAAGTTCAAATTAGTAGAATGAATGTAGTACCAATCTCCTGTTCATCAAGTGAGTTCGTCAGTTTTTCAAGCGGACGGTCGAATCTTACATGTTGGAGAACTGAATTCAATATTTTAGAAGTTGTATCAAGAGACTAAAATTTATCTACTTCTTTTGAGTTCTGAGTGCAACCAATCCCCTTCTGTCCACTTAACTTTCTAGTGCAGATGATTACGCAATAAACCTACAAGATGTCAATGCGGAAAAACATCGCTTAGAAGCCTCATCAATTATATTTCGTTTCCAAGCATCCCAGAACACAATATGTTTATGTTAAATAAGAGACACACCTGTGAAAATCAAACTATAATTATCAATAAACAAAACTTATCGATAACTTACGGGATTAATTGGCCGCATCTATTGAAGTAGAGGAAAGCTAACAAACTTGTGTTGACTTTGGAAAAACACGTGGCATATAGCTACTACACTTTGATGTCACAATAGCATCCGTGTTCAGTAAAATGCGGTTGAGATCACCAAGTTATAACCAGTACATAACTTTCCCAGAGTGTATTGTGCAATTTATTATTAATTCGATAGATATACAATTGGACATAGCGAAACCATGTACGAACTAGTTAGGACAAGACTGAAAGAGTCAGATTGTCGGACATACAACAGTTCACCTTTAGAAGGCGGTTCAATTTTACCAGATTTTGACCCCATAACCCCATATACATTCGGGAAGACAGGAACACGGCTGGTGATATGAAACTCTTTAAAACCATAATATACGTTCAGAAGCAAACAGTTGCTAGGAGAAGAAGTAATCAGAAATTTTGAATGGTATTTATTAGCAAGTACAAAACGTCATATGCGAATAGCATATACCCGAGAAGATATAAAAAATGAATGTACGAACTAGTTAGGACAAAAAGACTGTAAAAGTCAGGCTGTCGGACATATAACAGTTCACCTTTAGAAGGCGTTTCAATTTTACCAGATTTTGACCCCATAATCCCATATATATTCGGGAAGACAGGAACACGGCTGGTGTAAATAAAACTTTAAAAACATAAATATACGTTCAGAGGCAAACAGTTACTAGGAGAAAAAGAAAAGAAAATTGTATGAATGGCATTTATTAGCAGGTATAAAATAGTTATATGCGAATAGCATACCCGCGAAGATATACAAAATGAATGTACGAACTAGTTAGGACAAAAAGACTGTAAAAGTCAGGCTGTCGGACATATAACAGTTCACCTTTAAAAGGTAGTTCAATATTACCAGATTTTGACCCCATAATCCCATATATATTCGGGAAGACAGGAACACGGCTGGTGTAGCAATACAAAAAGCAAGATCGATGTGGTGAGGACACGAAAACAGTTTATTGCTTTTAAACTACACTAGTACAAAATATAATAAAACGATACTCTTCTCAAGTACACAGGTAACACAAGATTTCATAATACTAGATAATAATTTCGATGACTAACCCACTCGCCGCGCGTAACGCTATGAGAATGATTGGCCTAGCTCATCTATTGATCTTGCTACCAAATATTATATTTGTAATGTTGAACTTATGGAATGGGGAATCCTTAAGCTCGACCGTCAATGTAGCGTATAAATAACACACAACCACATACAGATATTTACAACCGATACAGACAAGCAACTACACTTACAAAAATACTAAACAATACCAGTAGTCATTCCTTTTGTACGATTCCAACAATTAAATTTCAAAAGCAATTTTGTTCGACCACGTTAAAATTTTATTTATATGGCTCTGAACCAATCGATATACCTGAAAATGCAACAGAAAGAGAAATAAAATTGATTGTGAGCATCCTACCGTAATGTAACTTCTCTGCACATCGAGAGATTATAGCGACATGTTCAGTATAGACATTCTTCAAAGTTTATCAGATAATGTAGGTAAATCTTGTTTCGACATCATCACATGTGCACTACATTTTGTTCAAGCAAATTATGTGTGGATATTAACAATTAATACTTACCAACAAAAGAATTTATTTCTTGCCAGCGATACCAACAGTGCGTCCGCGGCGACCAGTAGTCTTGGTGTGCTGACCACGGACACGGATGCCCCACCAGTGACGAAGACCTCTGTGGATGCGCATCTTGCGCATACGCTCGATATCCTCACGAAGCTTGTTATCAAGATTGTTAGCAAGCAACTGAGAGTATTTACCGTCCTTGATGTCCTTCTGTCTATTGAGGAAATAGTCAGGGATTTTGTACTGCAGAGGGGGAAAAGGTACATTTGATTAGTTTGAATCTTTAGTACAAAGTCTTTCGCTCCTTCCACCGAAATCGAGGTATGTTAGATTCATGCGATATGTACCTGACGGGGGTTCTGCATAATAGTGACGATTCTCTCGATCTCGGCATCATTCAGCTCTCCGGCGCGCTTGCGAAGCGGCACATCGGCCTTCTTACATACTAGGGTAGCATAACGACGACCAAGACCACGAATGGAAGTAAGAGCGAAGACAATCTTCGTTCTACCGTCAACGTTGGTATTCAACAGACGAAGAATGTGGTGGAAGTTCTCAGGAATTACGAGGGAACCCTGAAATGCGTTATTGGAAAGCCATGCGGTACGTGACGTTAGAACATTGCAAGATTCTGGATGTAACTCCTTTGGGCTCCAAAGGGAAATACATTTGGGTGTGTATCGACTCGCCACCACAGGTACTACAAACCCCGATCAAACAACAACACGAATTTCGCATGGATCACACAAGATATACAATAACGTCGAAACATAGTTGTGCGTGCACATTTCTTGTAAGTATATAACCATGGTAGCAATGTGCTCCTTTATCAATGTTGCACCAACAAGCTGTCGTGCGGTATATGTAGAATACGTTGATTATCAAAGACATGGTAATCTTAAGCAAAGATGCGAACGTAAGAGGGGGGTGATACAGAGGTGATGTTTCCTTGAAGAGCATGCAATATCCACACTAACACTACGTACCATCTTGGCGGTGGAAAGGAAGATGTGTGTGTGCGTGTCGATGGTTTTTACCTATTGCATTTCGAGCGGAATTGGTTTTGGGGACATGAACTGGCCGAACCGATCGGTACGCACACGACCTAACCACACCAACTGCACGTGGATATGTCAGTCAAGTTTAACCCATCCCCACCCAGTCTCAGCCTCAGCCCCAGTAGCCCTAGCCACAGCCCCAGCCCTAGCACCAGCCCTAGCCACAGCCCCATTCCCAGCGCCAGCCCCAACCCCGACCTCAGCCTTAGTTAACCTCTGCCCCAGTCAACCCCAGCCAGGCCATACCCAACCCAACATTAGCACAACCTCAGCCTCAAGGCTTCAGCCCTAACTAATCCCGGCCCCAACCCATGCATGCATGGGAGTGCCACGGGGGTTCACGAATGTATTAATACCTTGTTACCTACCCCACGGTCAATTAGGTGAAGGTAGGCAAACCCCCAATCGTCTCATGGGATGATCCCGTAATCAAAAGCTATAACCCGGTATTATTAAATATTCTATATGTATTTATAGAATAAAATTCATTTTCATAGTTCTATAAATAGAGTGGGCTACCACCACAATTTGCAAAAATAGGCCAAAATAAAATCGCTTGGGCTTGTTTGTAGGTACAAACCACAGCTGTCTGTATGACATATATTGATTTCAATCTATTCAATTTCTGTTTACCATGACAAACAAACATCTGTCAATGAACGTAAGTTAAGAGTTACTTAAGAAAAACACACGTATGGTTGGTTATACATGCAGAATGATTGTGTTCAAGATCAATTTCTGAGGTAGGAGTAAAATACGAGACCTCTTGATTTTTTTAACCTTTTATTGTTTCCAGATGTGAAAGGATAAAATCTCCACTTTACGGAATAGATGGATAACTTTCTTGGATATATGTTATGTACTTTTATCAAGTATTCCTCAATAAGCAGAACATATAAGTTTAGTAGGTGAACCATTTCCACATGAAAGTGTGGATTGTGTTCAACCAGTAAAATTATCTCCGAACGACAGACTAATGACGCACAATTATTCTCGATTTACATTATTGGATCTAGTTTATGCTAAAATTTTGAGCACCTCGGTATCTTCTTAGCCATTCGGAAACTACCAGAGCACATGGTGAATTACCGTCAACGTTCGGTGAAAGATTTATACATAAATTATGATGCGGTCGATCACGCCCTGTCACTAATAACCCATAGACCGTAGCCCGTGAACTCTAATATCGCAGGCAAGGGAGCGACAGATAACAGCGTAAATATCGTAGTACGTATCATACAAAGTTGTCACGATATTACAAGTATTTCTTGAAGTTTTAAGCTGTCCCTACACTCGCAGTAATCGCTAGTACACACGTAGCTATTACTTCGAGTATTCTATCTTTGTAATGGTTGTGCCTGTTGGTGCTGAAGCATTTGCATTGCGTACGCCTGGTAGTATTGTTTGAACTGGGCGACAGCCGCCGGGTCTTTGGTTTCCCAGTCCTGCAAATACTTTTCACATCCTTGGGGGTCTGATTGTTGAAAATTTATAAATTGCAGAAGCTGGTGCTGATTCCGGGCTGCTTCTTGCTGTTGCTGTTGCTTGACTCGTATTTGCTGCTCATAATAAGCTTGTGCCATTTTAGGATTGGACTTAAGCCATTCCTGTTGCTGCTTATACAATGCCCTTTTCTCGGGTGACATGTGCTGCAGCAATTGTTGTTGTAGTTGTGGGTACGCGGCTGTCTGTTCAGGCGTATACTGTGACGAGTTAGGTACTCGCTGATGGAACTCCGACTCTGACCCTGCCTGTGTCTGTGACTGTGATTGCGCGTGAGTGGTTCCTTGCCGTTGGATTGTTTGCACTTGCTGTGGTGTTTGGAGAGTTGATTCAAATGATGGGGGGGCTGCGACACTCGGTTGTATCTGTGGTGGACGTGAGGCAGCTGGAGATGTACGTAAGTCAGCCAACCCGGGATCATTTGAAGCCACCGGTTTGCTTGAGAGTGGGGGTTCTGATCTTTGTGTCTGGAATTGACCTGGTGGCGGTGAAATAATACTTGGTGTAGAGATCTCAGCGAAGGCAGAATAGTCTACCTCAGCTTTTAGTTTGGGTGGCTGAACAGTAGTTGGCACACCTGACACATGCAATGCTTTTAGATCGGCCGTAAGCTGCGACGTAGTGGGTGGCCATTCCGCCATCTTAGTTTGAGGTGTTGAGGAGGATTGCTCTAGCTGTTGCGTAGATGTATTAGAACTTCCAGTAAATGCATCCCAAGTGGTCGAAGGGACCGATGCCGTTGATGATTTAGTGGAAGCATGTGAGCTTTGCGCCGCTGGACTTTCAGCGGGCTGCGAAGCGTTCCCAAAAGCGGTCCAGCTGGATGATGGCGCATGAGGTTGAGATGGTTGGTGTGGAGAACGTGCTGCTTGATATTGCCTTGGTTTGCTTGTCTGAGGCGGTGGTGATATCGATGACACTGGGAAGTTTGGTTCTGGAGACACACTCGCGGGGGTAATCGGAGCCGACAGTGTCTGTCAATTATTGTTACATAAGTATTGGTGTTATTGCTTTTTGAGTAGCCCTACTTAGCGTGTCTCAATGTGAATGCGCACATCACGTACAGTTCGAGCATTTACACCAGTACACTCGTTAATACAATCAAACAACGCAAGAAGTCTCTGTATTAACTGGTCCTTGTATGCTGGGATAGTTTGTCGAGCAACGCTTAATGTTAAAACACAATGTCATGTTCACATCTACACTAGCTCATAGGGTTATGAACAATTTTTTATTATATTGAACATACCGGTACCACATGGTTAACAGACGCAAGGCGTTTCGGCTTATCACCATTTATCACTGGCGCTATGACGGTGTATAAAAGACATCAAATACATACATACGTATTATCCTTAGACTTCCTCAACGAAACACGAGAAAGATTTCAATAACAATTTCAAGATTTGATTACCAAGCTACATAATATTTTGAATGAACAAACGTAGCTCTGCATCATAGACATTGGTGAAGAGAAGAACATTTGCGAATAATCATTTCAGGCATACATACACTTTTCCACATTCAATAGTAGCAGGTCAATTTTTTTTTTCACCGGCAAGAATCCATGTTGCACTTTTTCCAGCCTCGATGCTATCTGGTGTAAGCTATTGAAAGTTGTGGTACATAAATTATGCATAACAAGAGTAGAAAGGACTCGTGATGAATGTACGGAACAACATGTTGACAGAGCCCAAGAAATAATACAGCATGAACATGAAGGTTTCTGAACCCCTCAAGACGAGTGTAAGTATTCTGCTGTGTGCAACTAAATTTGATAGTCCAGCAATCTTATTGTTCACTATGGATAATTCTAGAAAATAGTGGGGAATTGCATAACTATTAACCACGCGCTGGAAACATCTATAAGTCGCTTTTTTGAGTTCGAATATTAATTTATACTACTAACATACCGCACAGTCATCTCTTTTCTTCGCTTCCTAATTTCTGTGACATTCTCGGATTGAGACGCTTTGGTTTCCTCGCTAAAGATTAACTCATCTAGCTCACACATTACACGTGTGATCTCTTGGTCCAAGCCCATACGAGGCGTACGTGTTGTCTTCATTATCTTGGGGGAGCATAATACATTCATAGCTACTAGTAACTCTTCAGGAGGAGTATTCTCTGCACGAGCAAGCACTGCCATATCTTGGCGAGTGTGCATATCAATCTCACTAGCGATGGTGACGACCTTGTTCTCGAGCTCATCGGCCTTACCTTGAACCTTTTCGAGGAGCGCTAATGCCTGTGCGATGTCCATCTCGCCTGCGATAACACTGTCAGCTTGCGCAACCAAACGACTAACTTGGTAAGGAGATAGAATTCACACTTGTAAGCTTCAAAACACTTTCACGTTTCGTTCATATCGCAGTCTATCTAGGTGACCGCTTAAAATAGTTGTGTGGACAGCTTGCCTAATGTCGTTGCATTTTTTATGTGGTTCAATTAATATACGACAAAGTCCTATTTTGGCTCTAGTTTGCAATGCTGGGTGTTATATAGTATTTCAGACACTCCATTTTACAACATTGTCACGTTGGTATCGTAAATCTTATCAAAAGATCTATTGACATTGTCACAATCCGCCTCTACTTCGCAGAGTAGTCACCTTATACAAAAACCGAATATGATCTATTGAAGAGTGTCCTGGAACAGACACAGCCCTATATGCAGTCTCCTACGTAACATCTGTATGTACCTGCGACTGTAGTAGAATCCGCTGATGAGAGGAGAAAAGTATTCGACAATGTAGCACTAGAGCAAATTATTGTGCGCATACGTATTCTCCTTAGTCTTCCTCAACGAAACACGAAAAAGATTTCAATAACAATTTCAATATTTGATTACCGAGCTACATAATATTTTGAATGAATAAACGTAGCTCTGCATCATCGACATTCGTGAAGACTTGAGGCATACATACACTTTTCCACACTCAATAGCAGCAGATCAATTTTTTTTTTCACCGGCAAGAATCCATGTTGCACTTTTTCCAGCCTAGATGCTATCTGGTGTAAACTATTGAAAGTTGTGGTACATAAATTATGTATAACAAGAGTAGAAATGACTCGTGATGATTGTACGGAACAACATGTTGACAAAGCCCAAGCAATAGTACAGCATGAACATGAAGGTTTCGGAACCCTTCAGGATGAGTGTAAGTATTCTGCTGTGTGCAACTAAATTTGATAGTCCAGCAATCTTATTGTTCACTATGGATAATTCTAGAAAATAATGGGGATTTGTACAACTATTAACCACGCGCTGGAAACATCTATAAGTCGCTTTTGCGAGTTCGAATATTGATTTATACTACTGACATACCGCACAGTCATCTCTTTTCTTCGCTTCCTAATTTCTGTGACATTCTCGGATTGAGACGCTTTGGTTTCCTCGTTAAAGATTAACTCATCTAGCTCACACATTACACGTGTGATCTCTTGGTTCAAGCCCATACGAGGCGTACGTGTTGTCTTCATTATCTTGGGGGAGCATATTACATTCATAGCTACTAGTAACTCTTCAGGAGGAGCATTCTCTGCAAGAGCAAGCACTGCCATATCTTGGCGAGTGTGCATATCAATCTCACTAGCGATGGTGACGACCTTGTTCTCGAGCTCATCGGCCTTACCTTGAACCTTTTCGAGAAGCGCTAAAGCCTGTGCGATGTCCATCTCGCCTGTGATAACACTGTCAGCTTGCGCAACCAAACGACTAACTTGGCAAGGAGATTCAATTTTTGTTTTCACCGGCAAGAATCCATGTTGCACTTTTTCCAGCCTAGATGCTATCTGATGTAAACTATTGAAAGTTGTGGTACATAAATTATGTATAACAAGAGTAGAAAGGACTCGTGATGAATTTACGGAACAACAGGTTGACAGAGCCCAAGAAATAATACAGCATGAACATGAAGGTTTCTAAACTCTTCAGGATGAGTGTAAGTATTCTGCTGTGTGCAACTAAATTTGATAGTCCAGCAATCTTATTGTTCACTATGGGAAAATAATGGGGAATTGTACAACCATTGACCACGCGCTGGAAACATCTATAAGTCGTTTTTGCGGGGTTCAATTATTAATTTATACTACTCACATACCGCACAGTCATCTGTTTTCTTCGCTTCCTAATTTCTGTGACATTCTCGGATTGAGACGCTTTGGTTTCCTCACTAAAGATTAACTCATCTAGCTCACACATTACACGTGTGATCTCTTGGTCCAAGCACATACGAGGTGTACGTGTTGTCTTCATTATCTTGGGGAGGCATAATACATTCATAGCTACTAGTAACTCTTCAGGAGGAGTATTCTCTGCACGAGCAAGCGCTGCCATATCTTGGCGAGTGTGCATATCAATCTCACGAGCGATGGTGACGACCTTGTTCTCGAGCTCATCGGCCTTACCTTGAACCTTTTCGAGGAGCGCTAATGCCTGTGCGATGTCCATCTCGCCTGCGATAACACTGTCAGCTTGCGCAACCAAACGACTAACTTGGAGATAGAATTCACACTTGTAAGCTTCACAATACTTTCACGTTTCGTTCATATCGCAGTCTAGCTAGGTGATGCGCTTAAAATAGTTGTGTGGACAGCTTGTTTGCATTTTTTATGTGGTTCAATTAATATACGACAAATTCCTATTTTGGCTCTAGTTTGCAATGCTGGGTGTTATATTGTATTTCAGACATTCCATTTTACGACATTGTCACGTTGGTATCGTAAATTCTTATCAAAAGATCTATTGAAGAATCCACCACATTGTCACAATCCGATACAGAAAACGAATATGATGTATTAAAGTGTACATCACATGAAACTTCATACGATGCAGAAGAAAAGACGCACTCGATGCGACTCTACTTAGCAGAGTATTAATCTCTACCTTATGAAACAAAAAAACGCATTCTCCCCTGATGAATGTTTTACGATTGTTACGTTCTAAAACTGAAGTGGAGCGCGGTGATTATCGTTTTGAAAATCATACAAGAACTGAACTCAGATTGTGTATATATAGTATGCGGTATTGCATCACTAAAAGAATAGTTCTTATGAGCCATACCACCGTTGATAGAGAAACACGTACATGTGACAGTTGGTGTTTAATATAGAAGCGATCTCGTCGGCAATATTGACTAGTCGTATCTATAAACGCATGTCCTGGAATAGACACAGCCCTATATGCAGTCTCCTACGTAACATCTATATGTACCTGCGACTGTAGCGGATCCGCTGATGAGAGAAGTATTCGACAATGTAGCGGCCGCCGCAGGATTGGGAACAGAAATAAAATATTTCCTACTCCTACATCTACTGCAGGGGTGATACCTTTCCTTCTGGTCTCTAAAGTTACATACAGCAAACGATGAATGCACATTAGTTGCCCTTTTACGGACCCATTCAAAGAGAGGTAGTGCTGACGTGAGCCTATGAGACTTGCCATCACATTGAACACCCTAAAGTAAAAGAACAGTTTTCTTTCACAGCGAATTCATAAAATTGATTTGACTTTTGTGGTTACAGCAAAATCAGAAATCGGGTAGGCTAATTCTCTATACATGCAGATTATAGAAAATGAAACTGACCATAAATTAGCACGGGCATGCCAAGCACCGTGTATACCGTCAGAGTTCTGTTCTTTATGTAGCGACCGAAGGAATAGAATTGTAAATCAGAACAGGAAAACATATGTGTGACTGGAAGTATAACCAATATGGAAAAAGCAAAAACGGATTTCTCCGTATTTCTAAGCTGTATTACAATAAACAAATGCAACGTTTAAATAAAAGAATGTGATAGAATCTCTCTACTAAGCTACAAGTGTACTACTTTGCAAATGTTAACACAATCTTTTGATTTTCTCCTACGCGACAGAGATGGAAAAAGAGCAAACAGATTCATCACTTTCTTGTACATCTGTCACAAACTTGGGTGAGATTAAATTTTGATTATGCAATTAAATAATCTGGATTTTCCAAATAGTTTCTTCTGTGTCCTGTCACTACGTTAGGTTTTCAATCAGGAGAATCGCCTTCTTGTAGTTCTATACATTGCGAAGTCCGATTACATACAGAACACCATCGCATCGTACTTATAAATTATTAAAACTCTTTCAACAAGTCAAACAGCGTTATGACGTACAACAATAAGCTCCCTGCTCATGTACAAAATAAAGCCTAATGTTCATCTACTTGAGCCGTTCAATTTCGTGCCCATAGAGACCGTATGCACCGCACTGCACAGCAATTGTTTCTTTTATACGTACTATCTCAATGAGAAGAATGGCTACACGGTATCAATTGCTTCTCAAAAATGCAAATGCTAGACGAAAAGAACGAGGAGAACCGAGGAATGCGCTCTTGACAATGTCCTATTATAATCTAAGGACATGGCAATGCAAGAAGTTTCCTATCAGCATCCTCTGAAAACATGATAAATAGAAAATGAAGAAAAAAATACACTTCTATAAATAGACTTACGTGTTGCGTGACATGTGCTGTACGCAAACGAGAAGCCGGAAAAAAAAAAAAAAAAGAGGTCCGGCAGAAGTGCATGGGACGGACCGACCGACTCCCATCGGCTGACTGACTGACTGACTGACCCACTGACTGACTGACTGACTGACTGACTGACTGACTGACTGACTGACTGACTGACTGACTGACTGACTGACTGACTACCGACCGACCGACCGACCGACCGACCGAATGACTTTGGTCGAACAGCGAAAAGAAAGGGTTTAAGCATCCATATACACACGCAACTCACATACACCCACTCTCACACAAATTCACATACACTGTAACTCACACTCACGCACACTCACACACACTCACACTCATTTATACACAAACACACAAGGGATCGATCACACTCTACGCTGTAGTTAGTTGTTCGACGTCCTTTTAGCCAAACGAAGCATCCACACCCACAAGCGGAACTACATTGGACCGATACAGATTATTTATAAGTTTGGTATGTGATGTGTAAGTGCAATTGCTCAAAGTTTGTGTGTGACTTTTCTATAGTATCACTACTCGCGTCACTACTTGTTCCAAGTTTGTTCGTCTATTTCTGTTTGATTTTGGAGACATTTTCTTTTGAATAGTATCTTTCCATAGATAATCTCCATACTATGTAGAGTGTTCTTTTCACTGTTGAAGTCTGCATGAATTTTTCAACTGTACGACTTCGGTATGTTCGAGGTATACTCTGCGAAATTCTGCTGTAAGCCTTTTTTCATTGAAAGCAATCGGTCACCGTACTTGCGTTTCTTTAGTAGTTAGCGGAAGGGTGTTGCAAAGTATGCAGGTTACCTACCAATACTCGTTACCACACCGTCATAATGTTTCGGATAAATCTCTACTTACAGAAGCTTCCTCTTGTATTGTTTCGTTTTTCTTTTTCCGTTAATGACTATAACGTACATAATAGCGTGACCTGATTCCCAGGCTACTCTCAAAATTTAGTGGTTAATACTTTTATTTGTTAATGATTTCCTATTCAACCTCAGTTATATTGTGTAGTATCACAAACACCAATTATGGATTTCCAAGCCATGCTCCAGCAGGCGAAGGACCGTGCATCTGCCATTGCAAAAGGTACCGCGCCGCCTCCCGCTGATGCTGGTAACGGTATGCCTCAGATTAGAATTTATCTCGTTATATTGCTTAGCACTATTGGGGATGTCTTACTTTGTATATGGTTGCTTGTTCTTCTTGTAGGCACAACTGAAGTGGCCGCACCGGTGGCGCCTCTTGCGCCCATTCCATCCGTTGCGACTGGAGCGAACTCAGGATACGCTGATGTGAGTGGAGGAGGCGGTGGCATGAAGCGATCCGCAGAAGACGATGCAAACGACTCTACAAAACGAATCAACACAGGGCTCGGCTACGTCGCTCCTACTATGCCAGGGACAGATACGTATGATATCCCGACTGGTTCGGCTGGGCTTGTGATTGGGCGGGGTGGTGAGACTATTAAAAGATTGCAAGCGCAAAGTGGAGCCAGGCTTCAGATCGCGCCAGACTCTCACGATGGTGTGCATCGTCGTGTGACAATAACTGGAGATACGGCCGCTATTGAGAATGTGCGTCAGTTGATAAAAGAGGTTGTTGATACCAGTCTTTCTACCCAGACCAATGTCATTGGTAGCAATTCGGTCGAAGGGCCAGAGGAGAAAATTGAGGTGATGTGCCCAAACAACCGCGTGGGCGTCATAATTGGACGAGGTGGGGAGAAGATTCGAGAGCTGCAAGCTACAAGTGGTGCCCGTATTCAAGTCTTGCAGGACAACCAACCTCCAGGCGCGGTTAATAAACCAGTACTTATCTCGGGAGACTCGGACAAAGTTGCTGTGGCCAAAAAGTTGGTGTTGGAGATTATTGAGGATCAACCATATGGACAGGCGGGTGGTGCGAGTAGTAGTTTCGGTGGTCCCAGCGGCGGCAATGCATCGTACGGTGGTGCCGGTAAGTTCTCCGAGTCGCCATATGGCACAGTTAAGGTCGAGTTGAACATCCCTAGTGATTCCGTCGGCCTGGTGATTGGCCACGGGGGTACAACAATAAAGCGCCTACAAGCGGAGAGTGGGTCCAAGATCCAGCTAGATCCCGATCAAGGCAGGCCCGAGCGCACCGTTTCGATTGAGGGGTTTGCCGACTCGGTCAAGAGAGGCGAACAGGCCGTTATGGATATCGTGAGACAGCACCAGGAAAGACAGTCCGGTAGCAGTGTCGGTACTATTTCTCGTAGCAACAGCACTGCGGGGTCGGGAGGTAATTTTGGCTACAGTGCGCGAGGTACTGAGGTAAAAGTCGGTGTAGACTCTACCAAAGTTGGCCTTGTTATTGGGCGAGGGGGGGAGACGATCAAACAGATTCAGGCTCAGACCGGTGCACGAGTACAATTGGACCGTGACGGACCACAGAACGGTCCAGAGAAATTTTTCACGGTTGGTGGTTCGGATGAGGAGATTGCTGCGGCGCGTGCAATGATTGCAGAAAAAACTGGCGGTGGCCCACCAATGGGAGGGGGTATGCGTGGACCCGGAGGTTCAGTTGGTTGGGGACAGGGTGGAGGAGGTGGTCGAGGAGGGTATGGAAGTGGTCAAGATGGCCCTGGGGGTTGGGGCCAGAGTCAAAATGGACCCCATGGGGGGTATGGTACTGGTAGTGGAAGTCATTCCCAACCACAGCACGGTGGCTATGGTGTACCTGGAGGCTACAGTGGGGCTGCTGGAGGCTATGGTCAAAGCAGTCAAGGCCAAGGACCGCAAGGAGCAAGTAGAGATTCATATCCAGGTGGTTCGGGAGGATATGGACCTGGAGGATACGGGTCAGGGGGATTTGGAGCTGGCAGTGGAGGTGGTTATAACAATCAATACGGCCAGACAAGTGTTGGTGCTCAGGGAAGTCAACAAGTTGTACAAGGAGGGTACAGTGGTGGATACCAATCTCAACAGTCTCAAGAGCCAGTGCCACCAGGCCAGGATGACGGACCTCCTGGCATGTCTAGAACTGTGGTATGTGAGTTTATATGTATGCTGCTTTTGAATGCATAATCCACAGTGATGATATGGTGTTGATGATTGTGCTAGCTCACGAAGGAGTCGTAGTTCAATTAGGCGAGTTCTATTCTATTCAACCGCGTTTCATTGTACCTCTGCGATGCGAATGAAGTTTCTGTAACCACATTGTGCAATGCTTGCTTTTGAAAAAAACTGACATCCACTTATTCATTAGTCTCAGCAACCCGCAGCACATCAACAGCAACAGCAACAACCGCAAGGCCAAGGCCAAGGCGCTTCATCCGCGTCAGGAAGCCAGGCTGATGATCAATGGGTAAGTAGTGTTTTTTTTTATTGTACTGTGTACAACAGTAGTTGTAATCTCGAATAGTATGCTATGGGCTTACAAGCCCTCCTTAACAACCTTACTTTCTGTTCCCTCGTCCCCGTTCCTACCTCCGCGCCATCTCCTTTTTCTACGCAAATCGTGTACGTCCAAATTGGGATATTGTTTTGTGATTGTATTAGACTGAGCAACAAAAAGTATGGGCTGAGCAGTGGAAGCAGTACTATGCACAACAAGCTGCTATGGGTCAGGGAGGAGAGCAAGCTACTGGTGCCGAGTGTTCTGCTCCTGGGCAGTAATGCAATACTGTTAGTCAAATGACGGGATGAGATTATGGTCAGACATGCTACATCTGCATAGAGGTCCATACTTCCCCAGTCGCTCGTCATTGTTTGAATATGTCGTTTCTTTCTGCATTGTCGCTTCAACATTCGCTGCACACTACTGAACAATGGAAAGATGGGAGTGCATTGGGCTAAATTTAAGTTTCAAATATTTTCTGTCAAAGAAGAATACATGAGCCGGAGAAGGAAATCTCATGATTACATGCACTGTACATACAATATGCGATATGCAACTCATTGGTTTCGAAATTTCTGTATGATTCTCATCAACAACCGATCATAATACGTTCATCTCTTTGATTGCCGAACCAAAATACCTTTTTGATCTAAGTACGTATTGTTGTCTTTCACTCGTAAATCACATTTGAATCGTAATCTTTCTGTGAATTTCGCTGAAGCCAATAATCGAAAAAGGACGGAAATTGTACTCCGCATTTTAATTATTACTCCTTGTATCATAAATGTACTCATGTGCCTTCAATTCGATTTTGCTTTTGTAAATTTCCAACTTTCTTCTTTTTCGATTTACGTCAACCTAAATTTTCCTTGTTTCAACTTTTGACGCTATCATGTTCATGGATTTACCTGTCTTACTGACCTTCCGTCGTATAATTTGGGTTGAATGATCTGAATGAAACTCAAAGCCGAATTGTATTTGCTTTCAAATTCTGATCCATCCCATGTTCATTCTTGTATTTAAAAGTTCGAAACATGTTTGACTAGGTTGGACATCACTTTTCAACAACACAAATGAATGAATTTTGAGATGAAAAGTTTTGTCCTTGTGATCAATATTGACCAAAGTATCGTAGACTTGGGATAATTTCGTTTGCGATGGCTTGCTGTGTGTTGTGTCGTTTCAAGTCTTCAATCCGTAAATGTATTTATATCCACCCTTCTATTGAACATTATTCCATTGCATTGTAGGGATAGACGGTATGGTACTATTTTGTTTTCATGCTTGTTCATTCGTTTTAATTGATTATATAATGTCCACCATGTTCGTCACTTTCATCATCTTAAGTGTACCGCATTCTCCAGACCACGATATAGCAATGCTGGCTATATTTATTGAATCTTCTTTGGGTACTTCGCCTGGTTTACGAGTGATATAAGTGGAGTGTATAGATTGTGCTTTGCGCGCTACTTTTCTGACTGATATAGCTATATATGGAAGATGTCCATAGGCGGATACGAAGGCGCCCAACAAACAAGCCCCTTTTGTTCCAATGTTTTGACAAAGGGATGCATGTGTATGTTGGTGCTTTTCTCTGAAGACACACTTCACTTGTTCGTGAAATGGTATGTAATTTTCCAGCGCAACGATTTCTTTTCGTTAGATCAACAAATTATATGCCGTATACCCATCACGTAACAATTGATTCGTTGACTTGTACGTCAAGTTGTATATTGTTGACAAATGCACTGGATAGATGAAAACGATACGTGTGCTCACGCGAAAACATATGTTTGCATTTTTAATAACAAACACATTCGTAAAACGTCTTGCCTGTTTCATCCACATACTTGTAAGTGTGTTAGGTAGTGATGATCAATAATTTCTTGTAGTCCATTTGAATCCCTTTTCGCTTATAAACATTGATGTTTTAATGTAAGAATTGTGCAATAAATGATTTTTGAAAAGAAATGGTATTTTTTGCAGTAACAATGGTGACTAAATCTAGCATTCCGTACAATGCATCTGCACGTGAATGATGGCACTAAGGAAAAAGAGTTCGGAAAGCGTATATTGCAATCAATAACTCCGTATATATGTTTACGTAGCAGCATTTCCCTTTTCTTGAAATTGGAAAACATTTGTAGAGGTGTTTCATTATTTTCACTTGACCACGTTCTTATTAAATTGTATGTTTAGCAATAGTAGAGGAAGTGAACTGTCTGGCTGGACTTAACGTGTGACATTATGTTGATGTTGAAGAAACACCAGTCATACCAGTGGGGTTCTGTGCAAATGTGAAGTGAGAAAGAAGCCCATAGTGAATATCAACGAATATGTCATTTGGGATGTGTGGCATCAAAATAAAATGACTTGATGTCAGGACCATGTTATGTTTAAATTCTCTTTATCAGAATAGTATTCTGCGTACACTCGTAAATGGCACACCAAGCGTGGGGATTTTGTGTTGCCGTCTCAGAGATAATTTGATCATGGTTTGACGACTTTTCTCACTGTAGTATATGCACAACACGTACATACCAATGAAACTTTGGCTCTAGTGCATGTGCAGCTATATGCTATAGTAAATCAATCGTTATATGAAAGATAACATTAGTGCAACTGGTCTGAGATGATCTTGACACGGTCGGTCTCATCCGAAGCCTATCAACGATCAGTACGTCACAACACAGTCTGCTAGCATTCCTAACGGTTGTCAGCATTGCCCACACCACTAATGTACTTTGCATTCACGGCTCTAGACTATGTTACTCATAACACTATGGACTCTTAGATTTGCTGTTGATCAACTAGTCGAGTTATTATGATTCACTACGTTCTATATAAACTGCTGTCGCCAGTCCTCGAGAGTCTTGCATCGTCATTCATATTGAGGTTGTATCTGTATTTTCGGGTTGTAGATCACTCCATACCAGGTATTGGGTTGTTCAGAATGCACCTGAAGGCGGATAATTTCATGCATGTGTGATCGATACACTATTGAAGTTGAGCAATACAAGTTATTATTCGGTATTTGTATGGCGTAGTCCACTACACATGGCCCCATGTTAAGCGTTCCACATGATCCACCTTACGTTTGGTAGGGCGAATAAATCCAAGAAATTGCAGATCACGCACAGCGGAGGTAAACCGGGCCCTACACCGTTGTTTGTGCGTTTGTTAGTGCAGAAAGTGGATGAGTGCATAGATGACATAAAAAATATGTACGGGTTTGTGCGTGATGTATAAAAGTATAGGAATCCGCAAATTAGTTCAAAATAGTTGACAGAATACTAAAACGAACGTATGCAAATTGGCCCTACACACACGTCGATTAAAACAGAATTAGCACTTCAGATCTAGGTAAATACAACCATAAACACAAAAACATGCAACAGACAACAGGTAGTACGTACACGTATACGCATGTATGGCTAAATAACTTACTGTATTTCACGTCTTAGTTCCACATGTCTATTTTCTCTGCTTTCCCGTTCTTGTTGGATCTTGCTTTGCCTTCCTCTCTTTTTCTTTTTGGGTCTAAAGTCTTCATCATCCTCTGGTATCATATCTAGCTCTGGGTCAATGATACACGCAAACGCTTCCATCCAGTCCGTGAGATTTATGTAGCGTCCACACTCCAGGTGTAGTTTGTACGCGATAACTACATCAGGAAGACTGCATGTTGTGTGCAACATGTAGATTCTGTGATTGAGCAGAATACAAACACATATATACGTACACGTACTGCACCCTTGCACACTTTGACATACTATGAAACATCTATCCTACATATGGCAATATTCGCATTTGTACAGAGCATATGTGCATACGATTTTTACCTATCTGACAAAATATCGTCATCGGGGAGTCCCTTTAGAATTGTTTGTGGCCTGGCAATCCGAGTTTGAATTGTTGACCGTGGACATAGTTCCTAGGTGAATGAAAAGAAGCCACAATAGCAACTTAGCCCAGTACGAACAAACAAACCCTATTTAAACTAAAGTACGCACTTACAGATATCTGTCACAGAATACATATAAGTGTTGTAACTGACACATATATAAAGTAACAACTCAACAAACATACAAACAATAAAAAGTACACATATCGAAATATCGAACCTTTGTCCCCTTTCCACCTTCGTGTTCATGAAAGAAAATTTCGTGTAGTGGTAATGTTGTTGGAGCCACGAGATGTCGTCTAAAACAAACAGTTCAGACAGATGAGAAGAGGGCTTCGTAAGTGAGAACACGTATAAGAGTGTGCATACATATATACATCCATGTTCATATGGTAAAGTAAACGTAATGGACAGCTAATCTTAAGCCACTGAACAAAGTGTGAGTTATGAGAGTTTAGCAAGTAGTCCACAATGTGCGCAAGGAAAAAGAGAGTAGTTTTCTTTATCAGTTGCATATATATTTGAATGCGGTTTTCTATGCGTTACATGCTTGTGCATTGATGCATGTGTACATACACACATACAGTACGTCACCATTGGCAACTATAAAACATCGTACCCATTATGAGAACGAACTCATAGCGAAGCAGTCTAAAGTACAGATATATATAGGCATATACCTTGTGAGTTTTCCGTACACAAACGTACATGAAAGTATCACAAAGCATGCACACACATACCTAAACAGCCCATCTAGGAGGCCAACCAGCTCATCACGCGCTGCCTCAAATTTGGACCGTTTGCGCAGATTGGCAGGCAAAAGGGATGCACCAAACCCAGAGAACTTTAGCAGCTCCACCCTCCTTCGCTTGGCGGGACTCCTATATGTATATGCAGGTGTTATGATGATGTAGTAAATACGGGATTTTACATATTAAATATGCATTGTATACCTATGGATTGGAACGCGTTCATATTTCAACAAACATGAACATGAAATTGAATTATCGATGTATGGACTGTACAGAACACATTTGCTCGTGAGGAATCTCTATCCCTATTTCAAAACATACATCCCAAATGTGTAGAGTATATGTTGTACATCGGTATGTATGGCTCATAAGTACGTGGTATATCTAGATATGGACGCAACTTACCACAAGGATGTATCGATGGTTGTCAATAAGCTGGACACGTGCGTATGCTTCTTTGCCACACGCGACGACGAGCGTGTGAGATAAGACTCTATGCCACAGCCACTGCTCGCACGCTCAAAATCACTTTTCTGAGGTGTGTTCATTTTTGAATTTATCGAATTCGTTTGAAACTCAGTGTTGCTATTCGCACAAGTGTTTGCACTCTTCGCAGTCAACGACACTTCCTTATCATCAGTTTCTGGTGAATAAGCAGTAGTCAGATTTAGGTTCGCACATATCGGTGCGTCTGTGCTTAAATGGCTAAGTTCACCATCCACCTCTCCGCTCGCAATCGCAGTATTTACAGGCACGGAAGGCCCGGCTTCACACACAACCATGCCATCCTTTTCATGGGCGACTATATTTACATCCATATTCACACGGGCAGTTTCACTGGGACACACTCTCGCAGCATCATTTCTCTTACCTTCATCCATATTCTTATTGATATTGTTTTTGTCATTCTGTTTGATTGTAGCGGTCAAGGTCTCATAATCATCATTCAAGGTACCGTCTCTGTCTAATCTAGCTATATGTGCACGTAAATCCTTTAACATACATATCGCGTTCTTTCTGTCTGAGCGACGGTGCAATATACTGTCATAGGCATTCGTAACTTCTTCGTTGTTGTTCGTCTTAGACTGATGCCCTACCATTTTTGCATCTTCATTCTTACCGTCGCCTTCACTACCATGCACAACCAGATCAGTTTCTGCTCCGGAACAAGCCTTCTCGCTTACTCTACTGTCCGCACCAACAGCACCCGCATCCACATTTACATACAAATTTACGTCTGTGATACCAACAGATAAACTCGCTATGCACTCATCTAACAACCCCAACACCTTTTGGGGTCCTTGCGTCCAGAGGGAGTCGATTACACGCTCATAATCACTTCTCAATGACACGCTTTGCTCTAACACAGACGCATACACGTCACGAATCCGGGTTCCAAAAATGCACTCATTTGTGCCGAATTTCGGATCCAACTTCAACACACCAAGAAAACACAAAAGCATAGGGGTTAGTGTCTCTCGGTATGCTCTTATGTTATCAATTAAAATTTTTATCTCGCATTTTAAGTGCGCGTCGTTTGTTAGAATATCCATTTGCCGTTGGGGGTGATCCTCCAGTGTGAACTCTATGTATCTGCGCGTAGACCTGAGGTTGCGGATATATTTGCACTGAGATGCAGAAAGACTTTGTATCGTCAACGCACTGTCTGCATATTTAGACACGCACATGGCGCTCAGGGGGTGGTAAGCATAGTGGTCCAGGATCTCACTTTGAAGACCTGTGTGTTGAGTGTATACGAAGAGTCACGAGGACATTAGTACAAGAAATAACCAGATTTGATTAACATATAGTTGTGGTTCGGCCTCCATGTCGAATCATACGGACAGCAGATACGTGTATAAATCCACGTACTTCTGGGCTAGCACAAAGTACATAGCTTAGATATATACTGAGGCAAAACCAGTCCCATACATACAGCACACAGAAAACTCGTTCTATCGGCAACCATACGAAGTATAAAAAAATGCATGGCGAATCTTGCTATTCCTTGCGCCTAACCGAGGAAGCACAGGCAAACCAACACACTCGCAGGAAGTACGTTCAAGCACACTTCTATTATTCATGCACATATCATACAATCCTGAGATATCTAATGTGCGTGTTGAAAAGCACATAAGGACAGAACATTCAATTCTTGGTAGCCTGTAACACACAGAAACAGACAAAACACGAACACGTCAGATACACAGCCAAGAACAATCACGGTCATGCGAAAGCACACCGATATTGCGAGCAAAACTATAAATTATACCATTTGTGAAGGCAGCTACGGAAGTGCGATAGAACAAGAAGCAGTCAAGCAGGGACTGGAAAGGGCGATGGGCCAACGCGACTGGAACTCGGGCGTCCATGAGAGTTGAATTCATAATATGACTAACCGTTTCCTTCGCAGTTCGGAGTGTAAGACGAGTCATAGACAGCGCAGAAAGGGATGTGCGAGAGAGCACGTCATGTATTCTATCAAAATACGAGGCAATGCTGAAAATGAACACAAATGGTAATGAGGGTAGCCATTGCCTGCATATGTGTATGAGTGTATTCAGTAGAGGACCAGAGAAACGTTCAAAGTCATCAAATAGTATGACAAGTGGAGGGTATGCCATTGCCGTGGTCTTCGAAACGTTTGCGGTGCTTGTTCTCGTACTGCTATATACAGACTTATACCAACAATGTAGAGATAGGAAGTCCTGTGCGGTGAAGAACTCCTTCTTCCCGTCAGTTTCCTCTTCGATGCTGTTTATAAAACTCTGTACTATGTGCTTAACAGTAGCCTGTATTGTTCCACATTCATCCCCACGTAAAACACATGGCCGAGGTCCTTTAATGGCTCTCGTTTCAATCAGATTCGCTGATATCTGCTTAAGTAATACAGGGTGATCAGAAACGTTGGAGCCTGTGTGTAGCAAGGCGGTAGGAATCTCGGATAGACTTAATGTATCATACTTATTAGCTTTGAAAGGTATACTGTTTTCACCCAAATGACTTTGGATTGAGTACGAATAGGAGTCGCTCGGGCATGAGCTACCACTTTCTCTTCTGATTCCATCACCCCCGTCGGCCATACCTACACTACCGGACACGTCCACGTTCGTGCTTGGGCCCTCTCGGGCCCGCAAATTAAACGCAGTTGAGGCCCTATTTACAAATTTTCCAACATCATCATATAGCTGTGAATACAGATCGTTAGTGTGGTGATCAATTAAGTCCTCAATCACTCTCCAACACAGTGTGTACGCATCCGCACGAGCAGCCTGTTCGGATTCCTTCTCATCTTCAAATGCTCGCGGAAATCCACACGCACGTGGTAGTGGAAACTTGGCTACTGCAGGGGTATGGAAGTAGATTGCCTTCGATAGACGCTCACGTGCACCTTCTGTGACAGCGGCGTTCTTCTCCATGGTTGGATAAAATATTATTATGTTTGTCCTGTGTGTATGTAATGCATAAGCGACGTGCACAAGCTACACCCTATCTTTATATCACACTTTCACTAGCTGACAGTAAGTGTAGATACACACACAGGAATGGAGGTATTGGTTCAAGTATGTGTATTCGTATGTACATGTATGTGTACTTATGTGTGCATGTGTGTATGTGTCTGGATTGTATATGAGTGCACAAGTGAAGTATATGTGCAGTTTCTTTTCTCATGTGGAAAAGCCCGCCAAAATTCGTGTTGTGAGTGGTCATTGAAGGGAATTTAAAATCCTTTTTGCAATACAGGTGATTGTTTCAATTTATATATGCGTGCGTGTGTTTGTCTGTGTATTCATTCATGCATGTGGGTAGATACTAATATATATGCGTATGCGCATGCGTGTGGGTATGAATATATGTGTACGTATGTATGCATGTATGTATGTATGTTTATATGCGTATATATATGTGTGTGTACGAGTATACACCATGTGTGTGTACAATATATATATGTAATATGTGCATTTACGTGCATGGTTTGTGTATGCATGCATGTAATCGTACGTATGATATCATTATTAATAATTTGCTATACATCAAATTGACAATCATAATCACATTTATGTCCGAAAATCTGACTCTTTTAGTCTTGTCCTAACTAGTTCGTACATCGTTTCGCTATGTCCAATTGTATATCTACCTATTTAATAATAAACTGCACAATATACTCTGGAAAAGTTCTGGTTGTAGCTTGGTGATCTCGATCACTTTTTACTGAACACGTATGCTATTGTGACATCAAAGTATAGTAGATGTATGCTACGTGTTTGTCGTATAATTTAGACTTGGCTACTGGATCTTGTGGACGGTTTTACTTGAACAATAAAAGTAATTGCTTGCTGTTGATCAGCTCACGTTGTCCTCAATCTCTGTAACCATTCGTATAAGTACAAATATTAATTAAATGGAGGGTGTGGGGACAAAGGCGGTAACACTGACTGTTTGACCGCGAATTTTGACATAACATGATACAATACGGTATATAAGAATTTAAGCATGTTGCTCTTTCATCTTGATCCATGAAACAATTGTTTCTATCAAGTCCCCATCTTTGGACGTTCTCCTGCCAACATTGTAGACGATTGTTCCATGCGATGTGGATGGGCATACATGAGAAGTCACATCCGCGCCAGCATCGTTCAACAAGGGCTTGATCTCAGTGGTGTCCTCAAGAAGATGAAACTCTAAACTACTAGCATTTACCAACATGAACGGAATGTTCTTTAACACACCACTCCTACCCGTAGGTTTGCACACGTGGTTTCTATCACCTTTCTTAAGAGTTTCTATTTCCACTGCCAAAGTGGGATTTTGTGAATTTAGACGAAGTATTGAGTCGTTTGTATCTACCGGTTTCATACCATGCTGAGCCAAATCAGAGGCGAGACTAACCGGATCGGCCAGAGCCAACTCTCTTTCCCCGAGGCTCCCAAATGCAGGTATGAAGTAATTGTATCTGGTAATAATGTTTTCTTTCAGTCGATGCAAGTTATACACACCTGACACGCTGATAACACCAGCCATTGCCCTCATTAGTTCACTACTGTATTCCTTTTCCAACGCTAACAGATTTTCCTGAACATTGAGTTTTCCAGTAATCAACCCTGCTGTCCTATCCTCATCCTTGCTATATTTCTCTCTCTGCTCACTCATCGTGCATGACATATCATTGTCATCATCTACTTCGACCATATCTGGTGCCCCTCTCGACGATGCGTTGTTCAAGTAATTCGGATTCAGCGCGAGAAGCATTCCTATATGTCCTCCCGCACTGTGCCCTATCACATAAATTTTGTTCCCATCACCCCCATAATGGCACGCATTAGCATGTATAAATCGATATGCACACGCAACGTCGTTGACATGACCCGGGTGTTCGACAAAACCATCATTATTATAAGCTAGCTCTTCGTACCTCATTATGGCAGCTATCACACCCAACAGCGATACAAATATACATACACCCAAACTTGTTCGTGTGGGTGGGTCAGGCAAGTATTGGCTGAGAGATTCCAAGCCCATCTTCGCTACGCCCTTTTGGAGAACAACACATGAAGAAAACACTACAACGCTTAGACTAGTGGCTGTTGCTGCCATTGTAAGACCCGCGGCAATAGAGAACGCCGTGTGAGGCTGAGAGAGCCGGTATGATACTACAAACGTCGGTATACCTTTCAAGGCAAACTCACTACCAAGTTTATGACCAGAGTTTACACCGTAGCTGTAGATTTTAAGATGTTCAGTTGATTAGGGCAGAACGAAGAAATTAAAAAAACCGGATTCTGTTTTTAGCAGGGGCTGCAGAGTTACGCTATATTCATAATGACGTCAAATAGTCACTAAACGAACGGTAATACAGAAGGCGTAAACACATCTGGATTTAGAAAACTTCACCTAGTGTGCAGGTACATTGAATAAACCATGAAAATATGAATGTGTGTGTGCCTTGACAAACCTCATGTACTTATTTCCCCGTTTCCAACCACCGCCATGAATATAGAGTATGCATGGGCTTTTAGCAGTAGTACAACAATGTTCAGAGTCTTCTTTTAAGTCTTCTCTTCTTATGGGTGATGGGCAATAAATGTCCATACGATTTTTATACCCACTTCCCGCAGAACGATACAACACATTCTTGTACTGTAGCATGATACTTTGTGCGGTCAACTAGCCTGGTGTAGTCTGATGATCGTGTCCATCATCGTAAGAGTGCATGTAAAACATGAAATATGGGGTCTGTAAAGCGTACACAACATATGGCCGTTAATCCCACGTATAAGTACTATTGTAAGCGGAAACTTGCAGGAATTTCCAGTGTGGAAACAATGCGAAAGGAATTTGAGTTAGTACTTATTCATGAAATCCGCATTCACACACACACTTGATACTTATGCCGTGACCAGACACTGTACGTTTCGGATGTTCTTGTATTCGGTAAATGCTCATATAGAGTGTCGCTGTTTGGGTCGAGGGCATGAGCCTAATAAGTATTTATACAATTTGAAATATTACTTCCAAGTGATTAAAGAATCACCAACACACTACCACACTTCTTCCATCCTAAATTTTGAAAAAGAAATGTAAAACCAGAGTGAGATTTTTGTACCCAAACCAACCAACCTACACAAGAGCGCAAGCCAAAAAAGTATTTTAATACACGAGCATCGTTCCCCTCAGTGTGGCTGTTTGTGGCTGTCGGTTACTGTCGGTTACAGCGGAAAAACTAAGACACTATATACCCACTCTTGTTGACTCACACTGCTAGTTCGAACACCGCATCTCTGCTGCTGTCTGGTGAATAATCTTTATACACGGAACCAGATCGATAAGAGCATAAAAGGTTCATTACCGTTTGTGCTGCACATTGACGCGCGCGGACGATTATAATATGTATATATATATATATGTACTATAATCTCGCGCCTGCATTCTCCTGCAATCCCTTGAACTTGGAATCGTGTGGACATATATACTCTTAGTGTTTTGGTAGCTCATCAAATTAACAGCAACTCGTACTTGACAACTACGAACAGTTAGTGTTTTGGTAACTCATCAAAACAGCAGCAACTTGTACTTTACAACTACGAGCAGTCTTGTACATCTTGGAAGGAGGCACAAGTACTTCGATGCACCTACAAGAATTTATGAACAGGTCCTGCTTGGGTTGGTGAGTGATAGGTTGTTTCGACTCTTTCACATCAACACAACCAAACGCAAGGACAACTCCGCGTGCATCCGTCGCATGACAACAACACATACATACAAACTCAGACACGCACATACTCTCTTCTCTACATGATGCAACAGTATCCGAATACTATGGCACATCAAATCCACGCTGCGGGGGTCATGCCAAACAACGCATTGCAGTATAGGCCCGCGCCGACATCAACACATGTACCCAATACAAATGCTAACTCAGTAGCAGCCATGCAAATGCCGGCTCCGCCTATGCCTCGCACACCTGCTATTGTCGACCATGCATCTAAGTGGAAAGGATGGAAGGAGAGGTATGCTGTTGATTATGGACTTCGTGTTGTATCTGTGTACCCACCAACGGGCCTTCCACTCTCGGTAGCGTGCAGATTTTGTGAGGTTTTTGGCAGAGAATCGCGCGGAATTCCGGGAAAGAGAAAACGTATCACGCATCAAACCTGGGGTAAGTGCGTAAACTCGAATGTGTTCACCACGCATAATCACACAAGCCATCGAGCTCGGTTCGGTGTGTATAGGACGCTAACACGTGAAGGGAAGTTAGCGTATTTCCCCGAGGACGGAGGTGTCTATTTAGCCTTCGATACAAATGGAAGTGTCAACACAGCCACTCCCTCGTCAACATCCACGTTCACTGCACAATCTCACAATAATGGACTGTTAAGTATTGCAAACACGAATAGTTTGAGTGCGGAAGCGTCAGACGTGGGCGTGCATGGCAGAGACGTGGGCATACAGGGGAAAAATGTCGGAGCGGTCTCTAAAATTAATAATTTAACCACGGGCGTGCAAACGAGAGGAGGTACATCTGGTGCGGGGTTGGTGGAATTGTTGGATACCTTCATGTATGCAACAGCCCAGGTAGAAAACTATAGCGGTGACAATCCGATCGCAAAGAAGCTTTTGGAGAAGGTCGTGCACAAGGCTCAACGAGATATTGATGAAGCGTGTGAGGAATAATACTTCCGATGAGTAAACTAATTGTACGCCTGTCAGACACCAATAAATACACATAGCCAACGCATGAGGGAACAGGGAAGGATGTGTGCATACTCGATCATAATGACAAGTACACACAGGATGGTGTAACAGCATAACTCGGGAGAAAAAGGAAGGACGAATCTCTGGGATTGGATTAAGCCATAAAACTTGCAAAGAAGAAAGAGACTCACTCTCATGTCTATATATATATGGTATATTTCATGTAGTTGCATGCATATGCAGAGAGTACATGCAGATGCAGACACAGACGCAGTCCCAGAATCAGACATGTGAAGCTCCTTTCGTAACGCATTATACTGCGACCTGGTGCGGATTGTCTGGCCTAAATTAGTTTTTTAGATGGTATCTAAACATTTCGTTGGTTTGAACAAGTCAATATGAAAATTAATGTTCAAGTTCATATACCTACGAATTTGCAACATATCATTAGTATATTTACCATCCAAAGTATGAAGGGGCGGGCAAATCGATTAATATACTTGAATATGTGCTTAGATTGCACAATCCAATTGATTTTAAAAAAACAGAGTAACGTAGAAAGTGTCTACCGTTGTCGTTTGTTTTATGGCGTTCACGTATATATCGTCCTCGTATTTTGCACTTAAAAAGGTCCACACACTTCACAACACAGCCTTTTAGGTGACGTTACCAGCATGGCGATGCAACAAGATTGAGAGATTCAATTTATATACTAGTACTGTCTACGTCCTTCGGTGATATTCACCAGAACTACAGCAGTCTATTTACTCGCGTCGTCTCCGCACATCCTGCACTACTTAGTGTAACGCGTACTACTCTTTAATCTATAATGTCTATTATATGTACATTCATCATTCCTCTTCTCGTATATGGGCTACGAATGATTTTGTGGATAAGCCATCATGGTGTAGCATATCCGATATTAATCCCCATCATTTCTGTACATAATTACTATATATAAACACAGAGAAACGAAGAAGATGTTCCGGCAGGTGAATATGAGTGGAGCATCATCTACACTTCATCGGTGTCTTCCCATGTGAAAATACGGTAGGCAATTTCACTACATCAGGGACTGTGTAAGACACGCACGCCATCCGCACAAATACCCACGTACAACTAATGCATAAGGTTGCGTCGCATGCTTTGACAGAGTCAAGAGTTTCCATGCACGCTCAGCTTCACACACGTATATTGTACATTACATTTAAAGTGGTTTCTTATAAATCGTTCCGGGTTGGCGGAGCCTGCTGATTCTTTGTTCGTCCGAGGAGGGAAAAAAGTGGGAGGGGTATAAAGGAGGTGAGCTGCAGAACTCGCTTTGTTTGAGCGTATCATTCCTATTCCTAAACGTACGTAGGCATACAAACGAAGGAAGCCTCTTGAAATATTATGCAATTCATAAATTGTCATACTTTGCAGCCTTGGCGGTAATTTCGGCAGCTTCGGTTTTCTTTGGAGACTCAGGTACTATCGTACTGGATTCTGCATTAGTGCGTCGAGGAGTTACCGGCTGAGTTGTGGACAAGGTTTTGTATGTTCTTGGTGTGACCGCCTTTGGCAGTGGGCTTGAAAAATTGAGAGTGTTTACATTCTCTCTGTCCATGTTGTCAAAGGAGTTCCGATCTTCACGCCCCGGTATTTTGTTTTTAGTTCTGTGATGTGAATAGAATTGCGAGTGAAGTTCGTTGTGTCAGTCGGTTTGAGAGTCTTGTAGGTGTGCGTTCCTGTGCAACTTCACTGAAACCGAAATACGGAGTGTCGTAAATAAACCATACTAACCTGTCAAGAGCAGGGGACTCATTGGCATCAAACTCACAGCGTTTTCTTGCACGTGGCGTGCGATGCGGGGTCGTTGCCACTTCGTCGTGTCCACGTTTTACAGCACAGAACCTTCAGTTAATCAGAGCATATGATTGAATGAGTGTTCTTCATACTATAAGCAGAGAAATATTGTAGTAAACGCTTTTGTGGGGCAGGCATTGAAAGTAGTGCGATACGAGCACAATATTGCATGTCTGGTACGTAAATACAAGAACAAATGAAGAGGTGGCCAAATATATGGGAACGTATTAATTTGAACTAATCATACACCCTGTCTACATACGATGCGTCTGATGAATCTTGAGTAGTACATTTCTCTCTATTTTCGCTTTCTGGAGTTTTCGCCTCAGCTTCAAGTATCGCGTTAAATTGATCTAATAAAACGTTGCAAGCCTGTATATACAATTATACATTTCAACATGTTAGCGAAGTTATCGGTTGGCAAAATTATCGATAAGTGTGTCTGATAAATGTAAAATGAGTAAAATGTGTAGCCGACGCGCATAGAGTAGACACCTCCAAAGTGTGCGTATTAGTAAATAAAATATTATCCTGTAGGCATACACGCACACACAAGTTAATTATGATAGCACAAGGAGCACGCTCCTCCTGCACTCGTTTTTCGAATTGCGACTAGGTCTTAAAGCAGGTTCGTGCAGATTGATGGTACAAGATAGAAATACGATTCGTAGATCGAATCAAGCATACCGGTGTGATGGTCAATTTGGACGGGTAAGTGTAAGTTGTAGGCGTGGGAAGGGGCAAGCTCTTCTTCATTGCACTGATGTACTTGGAGGATGCTAAATTGGTGCTTTCCACAATTTCATTTTGTATTCTGAACGTATTGTGAACATTCGTGTGAGTGCATGCTCTCGAACGAGAGTGGAAATCTTGTATGCGACCAAGCAACTATATAGGTTATTGATAAGAGATTCGAACCATGATTTAAAAACGGTCTCATGGTGATATACTTACAACATATATCAACGTATTTATAATATATAACCGTAGATGTCGAGTACATTTCGACATACGTTTCGTAATTGGCAATATCGTCAACAGCCTTGGCCACTTGTGTTTCGAAGAGCATTTTGTGGTGTCTTAAACTATCCTGACAAGCTGCAACCTGGGCCTACGAAAAATAAACAGATTTATCAATTTGCTACCTATAAATACGTACTACCACATACTTCTACCTTACCCAAAATCTGTGCGAACGCATCGTACGTTCAGACGTACATATAAGAAAATCAAAAATAACGTACTGATATATCTGCAATGTCGTTTTTCGTCAGATTGGTCGCGTCTTCGACGTTCTGCTCATGCACACTTATGGAATTGGACACTGAATATGCAAGATTACATAAATTGAGTTTCGGGAAAATACTGCACGCATGCTTATAAGTTTCTGTTGAAGTTTGTAAATGTATATATGCATATATTTCATACCATTGTGCTGCATGTTGGTGTACTCTGAAACTATGTCAGACCTTAGGGCAGACATTGATCCAGTCACTGTTGTGTTAGCTTCGGTGATGCACGTTTCCACCCTGAAATGTGTACATTATTGTTATGTAAATATAACGCAGAAATTCGCAAGGAGACCACTCCGGGCTTGTTGTATATGCATAAACACATATATTCTCACACACCGTCGAGTAGCTGTACTTGCTGTGGCTACCTCGTCATTCACAATTTTCTGGTTCTTGTTAAAGACCTCCTTTAAACCATCACATGTCTTGCCAACAAGATTATCCGTCTTGAGTATGTTCTCGTTCGCATTCTATGTAACAGCGATAAAACGGATTCGAGCATTAAACCTTTTCTTCTTTAAAAAAAGGCAACATTTGCACGCGGGTCCTTACAAATTTGAACAAATGAGCCAATGAGTCAAGTTTTATATATCAGTAAAGGTGCTTTTTAGTATTGACCGACCGATACGGCAATGATCGTACGAAAGTGCACCCAAGCACATACGTACCCATAAAAGCACATGGTATCTTATGCACAACAACAACAACAGTGTGTATCTCCTGCGCAGCTCATAAAACAAACTACATACGAGTAAATGTATATGCACGTATGCATACATGAAAGAGCTTCTGTTGGTACATACCTGGAAGCCCTTCTGATACAAACCAGGTACACTACGTAGCCCCTGGGTCACCTCACTAACTACAGCGGCCGTACGTTTGTCATATTTTTCGACTGATTCCTATTGGTATATATATATATTCATATGGAGTTAGATATGACCTTACACATCTTGTTGCGCATGCTAACATAACATATATATTTAAATACCAGTGTAAGACTTTTGCAGGCGGCCATGTTGGCAGAAACAAGGCTAAGCATATCGGCGGCCATCTTCTCATAAAATGTATTGGTGTATTGACGATGAGACTGTATCTCTGCAGCAGAGGTCGTTTCTAAATCAATGAGCTTTTGCGCCTCGGCTTTAATTCTTGTGTCTGTGATGTGTACGAGCATTTATGTGATTGAGGCCGTCTGTGTTTGTATATATATATAGGCGCTTTCAACCATTAAACGTTTCACATATGTGTTGTGTATATATGTGTACATCGTATATAATAGACGATTATATACCTAGCGTGTTTTGAAGCACTTTTAACAACTCCACTTGTTTTTGTCCACCTTGCTGTGACGCCTCTGTCATCTTTGCCGATGACAACAGCACATCATTGTGCAGAATATCTGATTCAGTCTGTCGAACACATACGTGTATTGTTTCGATTAGCATACAAAATGTGTAAATTGCATTGCATGTACTTCACAATTGACTTACACAGATTTAGGTAACACAATGAAAATCCATATATGTGTACACATAGATACAACTAATCACCCAAACTTCAGTCACGCGAACAGTGTATGTATCACGTACACATATACACACCTTCATATTATCCAACGACGACTGAATCATCTTTACTAAAGACTGAATGGTCTCTTCAGCTCCTTTCGTGATAATCTAAACATAAACGTGAAACAGGAGTTTAGCAAGACTGGCTCTCAAAGCACGCACGACTGTGCATGCACGCAAACATCATTCACATATAGTGATAAACACATCTTCTACTTCTATACTGTCAAAATCATTATCCTTCTTGTTATATTTGATTCATACAGGCACAGGAGGAACATCACCACCTGTGCAGAATTGATTCCAGGACTAGTAATACTTTCCTTCTAAACTATGATTACTGGCAACAACAAGTCAGCATAAACATAATATAAACGAACACCACGCACTTCCAACTGTGTAGATTTAGTGATGTTAACGATATTTCCTGCAATCGCCACATTTCCTTCCAGGGCATCCTTTGATACTTTGAGCAACATACTCAGCTTTTCAGATAATCCCTTTCTCACTTCTTCTGTGCGGGTTTGTGCACTTTTATACTCGGATGTCTGTGAGTAGGAAATGAGGGGATTGTGGAGTGGTTACTTTTTGTCGGTGTATGTGGTTCTTATTTAAGTAAAATTATGTTGTTAGAACATGTGTGAACAAAAAAACACATATTAAGAGTGAAGCAAATTTACATGTTCATACATGATGGATGTATAGATCGTATAAGTTCAACTTAATATGAGCAACGGCAAAGTAACTATGCTAGAACTGTGTTATTACAATACGCTAAACTACTTTTTCACTTGGTCGTACTATTTGTTGGACAGACATACACACAAAGAGGCATACAGTCTTCTTAACATGAACAGACAGCAATTTCTTCAAGTCGGAGATAGATTTCTTTTGGATGTCGGAGAACATGTTTACTTCATCCGCTATTCTCGCGCATTGTGTCTTAATCTCATCCTCGAAATGCTTTGCGCTTTGCGTGTTGCTTGACTGTAGGTATGAAGGTAGGTTGGTATACATTGACATATATAGCATATAATTTATCGGTATAAAAAGCACATTAGAATGTTGCTAACATTGCAAATAAATACATTTGTGATACAAATATAAGAGAACCAAGACTCTGATCGTTTTGCACACTCACCTCAGTATCATGCAAGGACTTGGCATGAGAGCGTAGGTTGGAGATATCGTTGGCCATACTGTTTATAGTCGATGTGAGCTGGGTAGCCTCGGTGTGAAGTGCATTTTCTGTCTCTATTCGCTTGCTAAGTAAGAAGTCCTATGTTCAACACATTGTATACGGTTGTAGGATTGTGTTTAGGGATTGGTGTTGTGCGTGCGTACTTATGTTTGCATGTACAGATGATCAAACCATACATTCATCTCATACAGCACTACAATCTCTTTCTCACCTACCCCTACGACGTAAGACGCTGTGGGTTGTACTGTATGTATCAGTATATATAGCCTGACATGTGCGCTTGTGTGTACATTGCATTATCACGATACCTTTTTCTCCATCTCTGTTCTGGTCAACGCCAAATCCTCCCTTGTCGCATTTAGCTTATGACGTGTGCTTTCTAGATCACTTTCCGTGCTGCTAAGAACTGCCAGAACTTGTCCTAATTCTTCTTGCGCCGCTAACTGAAGATTCACCGATTCAGCCAAATTGGCTGGATGGCCATAATCGTATGAATGCAAATTTAAATACACAGTGTCAAACTATGTCACTAGGTTGTACAGTATTCATACAACATACTGATTCACATATGTGAGCTTCTCTTGCCCCTTCTGTCTGCTTCACATGAACTTATCGAGTCGTGGCGGATAAACACATTTGCGAGACACAAACCATCCATTTACTAGAGACGATGAAACACTATTTTAAAGGATCTAGATGTCATATCGTTTTGTTGTACGTGAGGGGCATATACAATGCACTTACACGCATACTCATATACACGTACAAACATGCTGGCTCCGATATAAAACTTACCTTCCATAGTCTTATATTCGGCCTTTAACTCATCGCATTCGCTGTTTTTGACTTCCAAGTTCTGCTGCAATTCGTTATACGTGTCTGCCGACAAATACACCTATTTTAAGTCAGAATTGGGGAAGAATTAGACAAAAGCAAAGGAAGATGCTCTCTTTTAGAATATCTTTGCGTATATACATACATACATATATATATATATATATATATATATAGTGTTACTTGTCTACGTGTACAGCTGCATTCATCATAACGGACACAGTCTGCCATACCCCGTTCTTTTCTCTTGCAGCATGTAGATCTTTCCTCAATTTTACAATCTCGTTGTCGTATTCATTAATGAAGGTCTGAATTACGCGACATAGAACGCGATTAGTATGTGTGCGTGTGCGTAAATAATATACAAGTACTAAAAAGGTCCCTGAGAACTCAAGTATACACTGTGCCTGGGTATTTATGAGTTCGTCGTCTTAGTACTTTCTCGGTGGATTCTCATTGTTGGTGTTCACAAACGTGAATTAGAGGGATTACTTTTACTCTTACGTAATATGAATTATTACGTAGGTCAATCATACACTAAATTTTGATAAAAACTGTATACACACAGACACGCACTCTGTTAGTGTACGCCAAGACTTGGATAATCGCTTAGCATCGTTCAGGGTTTGAATTGGTATCAGTATATCGTATAGTTCCACACATTTTTATGTGTAGTCTTACGAATGTAGCCACCTACCCTTTTTGTAAGAGTGGCCTTCTTCTCAGGTCGATTCTTAATGTTTTTTGCCCTTGCAGCATAGTCCAATGTGCTCAGCGTTTCTTCAGAGTTGGAGCTGGCGGGAGATATCGTTGCAATGATGGTTGTTTTGGACTTGCCTCCGAGGGAATCTTGTAGCATTCTAGTTAGAAGACTATCTCTGCATGTGTATTTGTAAAAATTTATTCATTTATTTAGTCATACACATACAACGACGGGAGAGACGCGCCTGACCCGGATTCTCATATATACTGTCAAACATATACATGTATGTGCGAAGGAAAGAGTACCTGTAAGAGATATGTGCTGTACGCTCAACCAGCTGTGTAATGACCCTTCCGAGCGCATGCAGACTTTTATTAATATTTCCAGCCTCACGTGCGCGTACACTTACCGCACCGGATCGACCGATGTTCTCGGAACCTGCCAGATCCACTAAATTTAATTTTCCTGTTGTACATTATATGTACATGTGGTCAATTTCACAGACGCAAAGCTCACCGAATTAAAATGTATCTTTGCTACAGTACGTTTAATCATCAGAAACTTACTGTGCGGTGTGTACTCATCATATACATACCCATTCTGATGAGCTCTTCTCCCCTATCGTTTGTTTCTTTGATGTGCACATATACAGTGAAGATGGTATGCGATCGACTGCGCAGATGACACAGCGACATACACAAAGTGTCGGGGATTAGTGATCCCAAATTTTTTGGTATGGTGAACATACGCACCAAACGAATCGAATTGAGGGGATAGATGTAGGAATTGTGTACGTATTTGGAAATCATAAATGATGGCGTCGTCGATCTTTCGATAATTCATGTGATGACAACATATTTCAATATATATATAAACTGCGGATAACAAGGTTTTGATACAGTTCTCATTCTCATGCCGTGAGTGTGTTCCACATAGGAAAATACATAACTATATTACGATCTACGGGTTTGCATAGACAAATAATTAGTCGTCGTACCTTGAGTGCGAGTTCATGTTCGTCGAAGCAACTTGTCTTCTCTGTGACCCACGCAGCAGAACTTTGTACACCTCTTGCTTATCAGTTACAGGGACCTCCTCCATTCCATCTACTACGACACTTCCCTGCACAGTATGAGACGCAAACAACAATATATGAAATGTGTGCGTGTAAGTGCTTACTATGTTCGTTCATCAATCTTTGTAATTCGTTACATCAATCTCTGTATCATCGTCCAGTTGAGTAGGGGGATTTGGTTTTTCATTTTGATATACCTAGCCTGTCTCGCTCACCAAATAGTTGCATTCACATGCTGGCATTTGACAGGTATGAAACGTAATTCGTGGATGTGTACTAAACTATGAATGTTTCAGGCATGCAACGGAAGGGGCGTGGGGAATATTTCCAATACGGTAACTCATCAACGTACCATCCTTTCTTACCATCATTCAGTCTAGGCAACTACACGTGTTTTGTTTATTATATACGTGCATTACATAAGTTATCTAAATAGATGCACGATCGTGTACGCGTTTGGTTGGATTTTTTTATCAGACTATGGTTTTATTTTCATTCAGACCACATATGTACCGCAATCGGCGTTGAAATAGATAATTTTTTAAACGACATGTACACGTACCTGTGAATCGTTTAATAGACGCAGCTTTTTACTATCATTCAGTCCGAGAAGATCGCGTAATTCCTCATTGTAGATTTCCACGAAGGAGACACGTACGCTGAATTCTTTCAACGAAGATTCAAGTTTCTATGTAGTGTGAACCATGTAATTGCAATTGACATACAGTTGGATGGCAAGGTGCGGATAAGAGCAGCACAGGGTAAACAGTGTGATAGTACATCAATGTATTATAGCTAAACAGTGTTTGTCGTGGCATGAGTATCTGCTTTGTGATTTTACGCTTACATATTTGAGCACTTGCTACCACAACTTTGCGAGATTCATATATATAGCCAACTACGCACCATGGTGTCAGTACATACATCGAATAAGTGGTTTAGGACACGAGGAATGATACCGGCTTGGGGGCTTTGGGTCCAAGACTCTGATTCCTCGTCTATGACTCCTTCCATAGTATAAGTCTTTCCAGTTCCTGTTTGTCCATATGCAAATATAGTACAGTCATATCCCTTCAATACTTCCGTGAGTGTATTGGCTGCAACATCTTTATACAACTCTTGTTGCGTGGCTGTAGGACCAAACACCTTATCAAAAGTGAATGTTTTTGTTTGATGGTTCGTGCATTTGACGTCTACCGTGTGTTTTCGTGACTCGTTACAATCGACAATGCTTGGAAAATTGCCTCTCTTTTCCATCTCATTGCGACCCCTACATCGCACAACCACTTGAATGTTGGTCTCATTAAAAGTACTGCCGTCAACCCGTTTCGCCATGTTATTAAGATAATCGTGGACAGTGTCTGCTTGTGTGTGTCTGTTTGTGCCTTGCACCGAAGCATCTCACACGGCCGTGAGTATCAATTCCACGGGTACGAGAGTATGTGCGGTTGTGTGTGTATTCTTATACGTTTGTGGTGATGCATGCAAATGAATGCGAATAACTAGTACATGCATACCTCTATCGGTGACTTGTCCCTCTTACAAGTGTTGGTATAAGTGACGGTTTAGATGATTCAAATCCTTTGCCGCCAAAAATGATAAAATATATTAATTACGGGACTTTAGCTATTACGGGATTAAGTGATTACCTACGGTACGAGAAGAAAGAAGGCCCTTAAAAAGCCTATGAACTAAATGGCAATCTGAACCGTCAAATTCATACCATGCGCACAACTCAAGTTCGAGTGCTTTTATAAAACATCACTAGTTATAGGTTCTCTAGCATAACAACGTTTTCAGAAAGTATTAGTTTACTCTAAATAAGCATGGGTGAGTGTTTCGAACGAGCGAAGTTTGGTGCCATGATGGGAGGCTCCCTTGGTCTGAGTTTGGGATTCATGTTTGGTGCCGCTACCTCTCTCCGGTATACATTTCATTCACATGTGTGAAAAGTTGGTGTTTTGTATATACTCCATGTGCAAGCAAGGTTTCAATTATTTGTAGTACAGTGGAAATAATGTGCAAGCAATTTTCAATTATTCGTAGTACAGTGAAAATAATATACAAAAAACAACGCGTTTTGACTAGTAGAGACAGAGGTATTGCAGTGATTATTATATCTTTTGTGTTTACGAGTTTGAACATGGACGTTACTCTCCGTCATTCGACGAAACCTGTCATCAAGTCACGACGCACCACCACACTTCAGTGAATATAAGTCCTGCACGTACAATGAAATGGTTGGTATAACTTGAACCTACCATGTTGTGTGGTTCGGTGTTCTGCGATAGATGGAATATTCGCAATCTTGACATTTCCCTTTCACATTCTCGTGTTCAGAGTTGGCGCAAGAGGACGCGAGTTCGTACAAATCACCGGTTCCACCATGGTTCAAAGTGGTGCGGCCTTTGGATTTTTCTTGGCTGTGGGAAGTGCCCTTCGTTGTTAGATAGTGTTTACTCGTCATTGGAATTATACGATCGTGTTCTGCTCCCTTCGTTCTATCTATATGAACTTGACCCTGCCTGCACTGAAGATGAAAATCGGGAGCGTCATAATGGAGAGTAATACTTTAAAGAGCTGCGAAGGTTTATAATTGTAGATACTACTTCAGATTTCCTTATCTTGTCGTTTTAGCGGCTGTAAAAGTCCTTGAATTCAAATATATTCAGAAACATTCACGACCACTGTACAAAAGATCATAAAGATAGAATTTTTCATGTTTTAAAGGAAAGGATCTCTATGCGTGATCTTTCATGATTTCCCATGTTTTGTAAGTGTAAAATAGCAGACATTGTGTTGAGTGTGAATCAATTAAAGATCCGTTTATCCAAATAGCTCTACCGCAATGGATATTGACAATGTTTGGTCCATACCCAAGTCATAACCTTCTTGAAACAATGTTGCTGTTACCTCGTTGCGTTCATGTTTTGAAATATCGAATTCTTGTTTTTTTTATAATTGATGCGTAACTTTCAGAATAAAAATAAAAATCGGAATGCCTAATCTCCGCATAACGAATCCTTAAATTGCCTGATTTGTAATGTTAGAAGTAATTTCACCAATCTGTCGACTGCTGCACACCACAAAAACTTTGGTGACGGTTGGACCAGTCTGCCGTTCCGTTTCATGCTGCGGCAACGTCGAGACATGAAAGCGATTGTAACACAAAACATTCAAAAAGTGATTGATGTGACATTTCGCATGGAAATTACTTTATACAGATGAGTGTCTCTTAGTGAATTGGGAGTCAAAAGTACCGAAATTCAATGAAAATATCAGAGCATGGTTATTTTGACATACGCTTATTTTCTCACTAGTCAAAGTACCGGGTAAGAGGATTTTCGGGTATTCCTTTATAAATGTCCACTACTCATCGTGGTAAAGGAAATATCACACCTCTTGCTTCGATCCACTTTTGATTCGCACATATGAGAACACACACACACACACACACACACCGCGGCCACTCGTCCTGACCAGTGAGTGCATTAGTGGGGGCTCAAAAGCACACGTACACGCTCATCCACACCGCAGACATACATACATACGTTCATACACATATACACATAAAATACGAAAAGATGGCCCGTCAACGTCGTGCTGCCCCTGCTGCTCGCAGAGCCCCTGCCCCTGCATCGGCTCCTGCCTCTGCTCCCCAGCGAGCTCCCACTTCTGTACCACGTATGTAGTTTTTTGTGATTGTAGAAACACAGAACATGTTTGCCTTCTTATGTGCAAGGCTGCCTTACAAGTCGTAGTCCATTCCAGAAATTTACTTTATGGGGTTCTTCTGATTGAAGATTACTCGATCGAAGATATATCTATGGCATTTGTGTCTGTATTTGACCTTTGTTCGGTTCGTTTGCGTTTTCATGGCTCATGTCACATCCAGTGTTGTCAAATTCAGTGTGAGTGCGTTTACGATCAACAGTAGATATAATACAAGATATAGTTACGTGGATGTCACTGTTGATACAAGGTAACTCCCCACACTAGTACATGTGAGATGTGAAAGCACGGGGTATAGCAGGGAATTTCAATTAATTTGTTCTTCCAATTCACATCCACATGAGCGTACAAAGTTTGCGCACACCACTGTTGCTATCGATTTTGTCTTGACGAAGTACATAAGCAAACTCGTTTACAACATAAATTCATAAAAGATATTACACGCACGTACCAACTCAACGCATTCTCACTATTGTAGCGACACGATCTGCTCCTGCCCCTGCTGCCGCGCGTCCTACTACCGCCCCTCCTGCGTCTTCTGTGGCCGCAGCCCCTCAGGGATCTATGATGTCGCCCCAGGGAGGCATGATGCAACCCCAGCAACCCAGCATGATGCAAAGTATTGCCTCAACCGCTGCCGGTGTGGCCATCGGACACACAATGGTATGATTCGTCCTAGCACTTCAGTGCATTTGACTTATGGTATTTTTTGTATGTGTATGCTTACATGGTCGTAAACTTTGAGCACGATGATTGTGTTTGCCGTTGGAAATACTTTGCTGTATTATGAAGTGTGTGTCGTGTGATGAATTCGTGCAATCACGACCGATGGCGATCTGTCTTACATGTTACGATAAAAATTTGTCGTTGCCTTCGTGTGTATATATTTGATCGAAACCTGAACTACTTTGACACATCAATGTTGGGCCATATAGCTATGCAGTTGTCATATGTTCGTTCTCTCTCGCTCTCACAAACATCGTCACTACAGTCTACGGTCGTGTGAAATAGCATAGTAGTGTGATGCATTCGATCCAATCACGATCGATGCTTGATCGAAGTCTGAACTACTTTGACAAATCTATGGTGTGCCGAATGCAGTTGTCGTATGTTCGTCCGCTCTTTCACAAACATCGTTACTACAGTACGCGGCCGTATGTAGTAGCATAATTATTTATTTATCAAAGCAGAACTGAATATGATGCACCTCGCGTTAATAGGGACACGCCATGACTAGTGGAATCGGATCATTGATGGGTGGTAGTGAGGAGCCTGCGGCTGCCCCTGCCGCAGCCGCGCCCGAGCAGTCATACTATCAACAACCTCCTCCTGCCATGCCCGCACAGTCAGCTACTCCTCAGGGCGCATGTGGTGTTGAATTCCAGCAGTTCATGAATTGCCTCCAGTCGAACAACGGTGATACCAACGCCTGCCGCCAGATCGAAGATCAACTTAGTCAATGCAAGTGGCAGAATGGTAAGAGTGTTCGCTAGTCCTATTGTTGTTCTTACGTTGTGCGTAGGGTTTGCCTGTAAAGTTGGTTGTCTTACTACAAATGTATGGGTATCTCCATTATAGGTTTGTAGTGCTGGTAATGTGTTTTTATCCAGACAATTTTAACTCATATACTGCCACTGTCGTTTGTCTGTCTATCATAGGTATGCACTGAATGGAGAATTTTTCAGTGTAATTAATGTGGAAGCAAGACGTGACGGTTACTCTTAAATTGCCAGCCGTATAGCATTCTATTTATCTTGGAAATCTTTCTCGTGGTCAGCTGCATATGTAGTGTTATGGGTATCTGAGAGAAATACATATCACATTCCGCGCAGTTTTAATCGTGTGAATATGAATTATATCGCGACAAATTAGATTTAGATATGGATGCATGGAGAGGAAGAATGGGTTGTAGCATTCGCGTAACGTTAGTTCAGTAGAACGATGTAATAAAGTATGCGATTGAACATATATGTTACCGGTCTGCACTACATGTTGAGTGCAGATGATTTTGACTATGTTTATAAGTAGGTTATGGTAGCAGCTGCAGCTGGGTACAGCTTCGACAACAACCACAACATTCCAGAGTTTCACACTTATAGTCGGATATAGCCTTGTCAGCGCAGCGAAAACGACAGGTATACAAGACGATGGAATAGTAGTGATCGTAGTCGTGTAGCTGACAAGGCTACATCTATCTAAACATCGCTTATTATTTATTCCAAGGTTTGTGCAGCGTGCTGTATCGCTACTGATAGCACAACGGGTGTTGGCCAGCTCGATAAAGACACGAACTCTCTCCATTGATGATTCCTCGAAGTTTAACAGCTAAATCGGCTGTCCTCTATATGCAGTTTCATATATATTAGAAGTGTCGATCCTACAGCATATACTGATACTCTAGGATTTATCCCACTTCTGTCTTCAAAATACAGTCCTGACGATGCTCTGATGTCTCCCTCCGGTTAATGAAGAGCCGAAGACACTGTGCCTTCGAGAGGATTGCATCTACAACCATGCCATTTACAATTCGCAAACCCACCATGCCACTTCGATAAAAGCAATATTAGGCCTGTAGTTATCGTAACCAACCTTCTAAGCGCCGTCATAGATCGTTAAGCAACTCTACGGCAGAGTTAACATTTAGCTTCAATGTTGTTTGTGAAAAAAGTACTACTGGTAATTGTAAATGAAGCTAGAATTATAAATTAGAAACGTAACAAGACGACATTTTAATTTCAAATCGGACACATAACTTACTTCTTCATAGGCTCGTGAGCATTAATTAGTACATGAAGTATACCGTACGGAGAACTATTCTAGGGAGGAAACTTTAAAATGCAGAATACTTCTAATATTCATAACTCACAACTTCAACACAACTGTACCCAAAACTAAAACTCTTCTATTCTTTACCTCTAACGATCAATACACAAATAGGTGCGATAAACCAGCAAGAGTGTATGTCCTCTCGGGGTTGGCAACAAAGAATTCGGGACACAGATGTGAAAGATTCAGTTCGCAATGAAACGGGCGGTAAGTGTAAAAAAGATCGCCATCTTAGTTCGTAGGAGCGGCACGTGCGCTTTATATTTATGTGCATTCAACAAATAAATACACATCTCACTCTCTCTGCAATGATTGCAGCGAAGGTATATCTACAACATACACAAAATATACATACAGTTCGCACATCGCACGCGCGCATTCACCGAGTACACACGAACATATATGCATGCAAAAATATATGAACAAACACGCACTTAAGACAACGCGAGAGTTTGTGTACGTTTAACATGGAAGAAGAATGTCCAGCATTGGTGGCTACAAGTGGGTCTAGTCCGGAGCTGGCGCTAAAACCGCCACGTCTTCACGTCAAGACAAAAGAAAATAAGGACGGAACCATCGCCTTCTCAAAGGTACTGCCAAATTTACAATCATGTTTGTACTTATTATTTGCACGCGCATCATCGACATGCGCACATCCGCTGGACGTGGTTATCATTCAAACAGAGCTGGTTCGTACATAAATATGGTATATGTGAGTTACTGGACTTACGGGAACATATTTGGAGACTTGTAGTGCAATAGAATATCCATTACACATGCAGGTCGTGATGTGTACCTGAACAGGCATTTTAGATTGCTCATGTATGGGTATTTAGTTGAATAAATAAACACATGTAATATGGGATGCGCACACATGTGTACAGTGATAGAACTGGTCGTTATTTGTAGTTTTGTGGATCTGTTTGTTGAGTACAACATTTGAACAAACCCTATATGATACGTTATTTACACACTCATGCTCAGCTGGAATGGCTGATAGATGTAGAAAAGCTGAGTCAATCGGTGGACGTTCCAACACTTGTTAATATGGTCTTCCCACCTTTGCAGCGATGCCGTTGTCCAGTGTCTGTATATGGGTATGTGTAATCTGCCTCGTGAACTCGTTAGATCACATTCATCTTTAATTTTACATTTACCCCATCGATATATCGCACTCAAACAATACACACAAACACACACACACACACACACACACACACACACACACACACACACACACATGCCAAATGTTTACACTCTACAAGGTACGTGTATGTCCGTCTCCGTCGCAGTTGTACAATTTAACATTACGCACGCCGACAGTGTACGTACTGATCTGAACTTATACATCCGACGTGAAAAAATTATATTTTGCATGTATTTATTATTCTCGCGTCAATGTGACACTCACAGCGACACAGGTGTGCGTACTCATTTTTAAGCTAATGTCGCTAGTGTGTCACAGTAATGATCACTTGTGCCGTATTTCGTGTAGTTACAGTGGTCACATGCATCCACAAATAAACGGCTGCATTTCTCTAACGATATATATTCTTACATTTATATATCACATAAAAAATGTAAATACATCAACCAACACATATACTGGAAATATTACACATACTTATATGCTTGTTACATACACAACATATAGTAAATCAGTAGCATCTGGACGATGGACAAAATTACCTGATGTCATCCTTCACAACGACTTGGACTTTTCTTTGCTACAAGAAGGAAATGACGACGAGTACACTGGTGAAAGTGAGGATGAAGATATGGACATGGGCCACATGGAAGAAATGATTGAAAGGTAGATTTTATCTATATATGTATACATGCATGATCAATTGTGGATTCGTATACAGGTGTAAACAAGTTCAACGTCTTTGTAATATTCAACGAAAATGATGGAGAGTATGCAAAATGATTAAACTACATAGATACGAATGACTTCTTGTGGTAACTTGTATTATCGACCGACAAACGAGATTCCTCTATGTAATATTTGAATGCAGTTTCAAACGTACGCGTGGGATTGAGTCTGGTGAAGAAGAAGAGTGTGGACGAAAGAAAAGCAAAACTGATTGGAGAGATCCGAATAAAAGTGCTGATAGTAATAGTGAGAGTGAAGGTGAGATGACTGAGGATCAAAAGGTCTTCGCCCAGCAGTTGTTACAACAATGGACTGCTAAGGTATGTATATTTAAAAAGCACACATATATATGCATGTAGGTTATATGTGTACAGGTTGTGAGTTATATCAGAAGCGAGACAAGTTGAAGCAAAAAAATGGATTCTAAAGCACCTAAAAAGAAATACAACAAAAGGTAGTGAATGTACGGATGAGATGGCAGCACAAGTAGAAGTGATTTGCCAAAGTATAATGTATTTATTTATGATCTCATATATATGTGGGGCTCATGCTGTATGAGCTTGTTCTTAATAAGAAAACAAAGGAGATTTTCCTGGATATAATATGATTTGAGCAGTATCGTTCACATATGTTAACTGCGGTCTGCATGTGACTTTTCCTTGCAAATATGTATTCATCGCGTTCTTATACCAAGTTTTCCTAACCCAGGGCGGTGACCTGGGAGAAGGTATGGATGAGAGCTCAGATGAGGATGTAGAGGATCTCGATATGTATAGTGATTTGGTATTCGGAGTGTGGTTGTTAAGTGACGGGACGAAGACTGAAAACCAGATTGAACAGTTAGACGAAACGACACTTCAAAACTGTCTTGAGGTTATAACTAAGGGTATGTGGAGTATGTTGATTCAGCAGTTGCGTTTAAAGTGTTGCAACTACGCGATGTAAACATGACGGAAAACCAGCTTACAACTGGACGAATATTACGTAAAACATGTTCTGAAATACATGCGTATATATGAAAAATTGTACCAATGTGTCTCCATCATAGCTGGTTTGAGATCTTGTTGCAACAAGCGAACTACTTCAACTTGTTTGTTATAATGCACTCTCAAGAGCTATGCAAATATGACACGGGACGTGAAGCATGGTGTATATGTAAGTGTGCCACACGTACGCACTTTATGAATTCATTACGATTATAGGAAATACGAGTTTAATTCTTACAATATTCAATAATGTACAGCCGTAGCCAACCTCGGACCAAAGCACATATCAACGCGAGAATCTGTGCAAGCTGGAGCAAATCAAGCAGCATCCGCAAATTTATTTGTTCCTGCTTGTGATGATGAAATCTTCTTTCTGCTCAGTAAGTAAACTATTATTTCGTTTGTTGATAACTTGGTTATCTAATATCTCATTTCGTCCTACGGGTGTAGTATGTTGTTTTTATGAAGTACACATGAAAGTGGAAGCTGAAGGTTCTTTGTATTCATATGTAGGTACAATTTGCGAAGTATGCATATAGTTTTGTATCTGAGAATGGTGAGCTCTACTTATGCATGGGTTTTCATTTCAATATTTTATTTCCAATATGCAGAACCTGTTAACAACACCCCGGCATTCAAAATTACGCAATCAGAATTATATGACACTCTTTACTCTCTGGGACTAACCTACACTGAAGGGCAATTCGTCTGTTTTACAGATGTTATAGAAGCCGACGGAGGGTATGGTGCACGTTCATAATTCAGGTGCCCGAAATTTTACTAAAACTTACGTAACAATCATCAGAAAGTCGAATTGTCTTCTGGATTGGTTGTATTTGAGCTGACTGACATGCATCATTCGCAGTCACCTGTACATGTGCATACACATTCGCATACACCGTAGCACTTATACAATACTATGCAACTGTTGTAGAGAGGATACGGACTGTATATTCAGTGTAGATGTCAATCTAAACGACGATAGAGAAATGGTGGCTCCCCCTGATCAAAAATGCGAGTCTATCAAGCTCGGCTTCTATTTACCGCATAACATTGCACCAAGAGAGGTTGTGCAGCTCATGGCAAAGACTGTTGAATACATGTCTGAACGCTTTAACGGGGAGATCAGTATGGATCAGCATGTGGTATGCGTATATAACATTCGCGTATGTGTCTGGGAGTGTAGGATTGAGTCGTGTGCGTTGCCGTTGCCACCCACTGTACAAAATGTCAACTCATTTTCAAACAAGTTTATGTAGTTAACAAATTTTTTCTCTTATTTATATTTAAAATATAGGGTGCGAATGCTATCGCAGAGGTATATGCGCGAGTAGATCGATTGTGCAACGTGATGGAAAAAGACCTTGGCATTTTCCCTGGAACTATGGATGCACATTTCTTGTATAATTAATTAACCAAAGAAAAGTATTCTACTTGAAGGGCATGTATCACAATTATCAAGAGCCCTGAGTTTTTGGTTTTAATATATGTACAGATAAAACTAATGTAAATAGCACCGTTAAAAATAATAGTAATATTAAAAAGTCGAGTCATGCCGGAAGAACACAAGGTAAATCAAACCAAAATAAACAATTAGTCGTGGCCTCACAAGGTTTGAATTGCACAGGGGAGGTGCTGGAGTGGTTTTCTGTTTCTTAAATCTTACACACATGCATAGAAGTACAGTGGGTAGTAGTGAGCCTACATGGATAGTATCTATCGGTCACGGATGGATGGATGCACAGTGTAATTAATGATGGTAGCTTATAAGTGTGCGCGTGCCTGTGTGTGTGTGTGTGTGTGTGTGTGCATGGTGTCACAATTGCCTTTCGTCAGTACTTCCGGATGATTGGGTTTGGATTGGTGGAGCCTGAGTTCAGTATCTGATTACGGTTTTCGTACCTTGTGTGAAAAAGGAAAACAGTTATACGTTTGATTGGCTTCCAGCTCATGTTTATTTGATATTATTCAGCCACATGCACCAAAATTATACGTAAATAGTAAATGTATTGTTTTTAGCAATACGTTATTTGAAAATGTAATCAGATTGCATCCAAGATGCAGACCAACTACAACTCTTACATCGGGCACCTCAGTGTGTCAATCTGACACGCACACACACACATACACACACACACACACACACCCACACACACACACACACACACACACATTGCTACCTCGATTTCTCTCTCCTCTCTCTCGACGGGCTACATATACAGGACAATACGCACACTCGCTCCTTCATAGGTGCACTCGTTCAATCCTTGCGCTTTACTTATCCCATGCAAAGATCTTGATCCTCATCATTTCCTACACAAAGCTATCATAGTCATTCTTCGTATATTAACCCATCCCAAACTCAAAATGGCCATTCCAAAGACAACCGAGACGAAATTATGGGGCGGACGTTTCACAGGGGCTCAGGATCCAGTAATGGAAGAGTTTAACGCTTCTATTCGCTTTGACAAGCGCATGTATAAAGAGGTAAGTAAAGTGTGTAGTCAAGAAAGGCTATGTGTGAGCTTGAACTATGTGATCAATCCACAAGAACATGATTGTGATTGTCCTTTTTGCGGCCATTGTTGCACACACAGCCACACTGATGTGATACTGGAATTAGAATGATATCGTATCACCCTAACACTATATGATTGTGCCTTTTTTCATTTCCTAAATGTAATACTGATCTGTGAGCATAAACATATGTTTCGATACCCACAATCGTCGCATGGCTAGTAGGTATGTCTTTATGGTTTTGTAGTTGACTGTAATGAATACCTCCATAATTCCGTACCGCACATTTCACACAAATTAAACAGGATATTGAAGGCTCCGTTGTGTATGCCAAAGCTCTTGCACGAGGTGGCTTAGTAACCGAGGAGGAGGCAAAGTCTCTAGAGGAAGGTTTGCTACATGTTTTGGAAGAGTGGAAGCAAGGCTCATTCACAATTCAGGTACATGCTTCTTCAATATGCATAACTGCCTTCCTGCCAAGATTTTTTACATGCTAGACTTACTGGTACTTTCCGTGCATTCGATGTGTGATATTCCTCTTTCAGTCATTGTGACAAGTGGTAGTACTGATATCTACACACGTGCACTAACACGTACGATATGTGGGGAGTGCAGGCAGGTGACGAGGATATCCATACAGCTAACGAACGTAGATTGAAAGAGCTTGTTGGAGATGTTGCTGGAAAATTACATACAGGGCGTAGCCGGAATGATCAGGTAGTACCATATTAAGAATATTCGAATAATCTCCTCCGCATTCCTTTCGTTTCCATTTTCTTTGCATGTCGATGCATACAGTCGGATAAGTGGCGTTAGTAATGCCGAGATATTAACAAACCACGTCTCGATTATTTCTCGAAAGGTTGCGACAGACATGCGTTTGTGGCTGAGGTCAGAAGCTGGTCGTCTTAGATCCCACCTTGTATGTCTTATCAACGTATTGATTGACCGTTCTGCTGAAGAAATCGACGTGCTAATGCCAGGATATACCCATCTTCAGGTATGTGGCCAACAGGGTTTCGTATAGTGTATGAAGATTCAAAGCATTATAATCATTCTAACATTCCAACATTCCCAAAAAGAATTTGGTGTAACCTTATCGGTTTACTAGCACCGAATGTGGTCCTCTCATACATGAACGCTCATCCAAATCAATTATTCAGCGCGCACAACCGATACGATGGTCACACTGGTTGTTGTCACATGCCACAGCGCTGTCTAACGATTTGAAAGCATTGGACACACTCATTGATCGCTTCAATGAGTGCCCCTTAGGATCTGGCGCCCTGGCTGGCAACCCTTTCAATGTAGACCGTGTATTCATTGCACAAGAACTTGGTATGTGACGGAGATATGCGTATATGCCCTTTATATGATATGTGTAAACATAGATACGCCAGTGTTGGATTTAGAGGAAGTTTGCCTAACATGATCATACTCGTACACATGTGTACACCTTTCTAGGCTTCCGAAGCCCAACTTCTAATAGTCTGGAGGCTACCCGATCTCGAGATTTTGTGACAGAGTTTCTATTCTGGTCTTCCATGGTTATGACTCATCTTAGCAGCTGGGCGGAAGATTTAATTGTATATTCTACGAAAGAATTTAATTTTGTTTCTATCGCTGACGCTTATAGGTACGCGTTTATTTGTGAAAGTGAATGCATGTAGTTACTCTCCTGTACGTAGCACCTAGATTCTTTTGTATGCATGTGCAATTAGTCATAATAATCTTCTGTAGCTGTTTTTTTATCTTTAATGAAATATACCGTATGACATTTCGTGCCAGTGAGAGGATGTGAGTTTGTTTGCAACTGACTACGAGTCTTCTAGATACATGTATTTGTATACAAGCATGCTAATCGAACCACTTTCTTATGATAGCACTGGGAGTTCCTTAATGCCCCAGAAGAGAAACGCGGACAGCTTGGAGTTGATTCGAGGGAAGTGTGGACGAATGTTTGGTCAGGTATGTGGATTCGAAACAATCATACAAACACGTAACCATGTAAGTTTATGTATGTTTGTACCTGTGCGTCCCTAACAACATTAACACACATTCATATACATGTACTTATGTTACACTCAGTTGAGTGGATTCATGATGACTATGAAAGGACTACCCAGCACATATAATAAAGACATGCAAGAAGACAAAGAAGCTCTATTTGACGGAACTGATACCCTGACGAGTGTCTTACAGATCGCAGGTACGGTTAACAGCTATAATGTGCTCAAATTATGTATCCACAGGTAAAAGTAGGTGCACGCGCACTCTCACAAGTATGATGTGGGTTTGTACATGTACCTATATCCATCAGTGATTGCTTTATTAAATGCACTTCATATCTGTATGGTCCCATCTATGACGTATACATGCCTCTACTGATGTGCAGTGTCTTGTATACACGAGTCTATATTTGCATTACACAAATGTCAATGTAATACCTTACACATATTAGTATAGGCAACGATTTTACCTTTTATCAATATAGTTACAACAGACATTAACACCCATCGTATTCTCCAACAGCGGGAGTTGTTTCCACACTTTCAATAAATGCTGATAAAATGCGAAGCGCTCTGGCCGTAGAAATGTTGTCTACAGATGTTGCTTACTACTTGGTTCGTAAAGGGGTACGTATTGACACGTAGCTTACAATACCAAGAATCGAGATTGTGTAGAGAAATGTTTGTAACGGAGCCAAGTATTCAGCGGCAGTCCCAGCATGATTTTATGTGAACAACTCCATGATCGACGATATTCTGGGGAAAATAGACCACTTCCTCATCTTCCAATTTTTGTACACTTAAAACGTTCAGGTTCCATTCCGTGAGGCACATGGTTTGGCAGGAGAGGTTGTGCGTATGGCTGAGGAAAAGAAATGTGAGATGGATAGGCTAACTGCAGAAGGTATGGATACATGTTAATATGTATACATGCAACAAGATGTTCGGAAAGATGGAAACTGGTTAGACTACGTATTGTAAATAGGACAAGAAATAATTATACGTATCTTACGTATTCGATATACTTTTCGTGTTACAAGAAACTCTGCTTTCTATACCGTTTATGCCTACCAATACAAAATGCCTTTGTACAACCATGACATAATCATAGTATTTAAAGTATTTTGAATATACAGCATGTACTAACATCTGGATGTGATTCTATTTGGGCAGATGTGGCATCTGTGTCCTCTCACTTTGGCGATGACATCACCTCACTGTGGAACTTTGAAAACAGCGTAGAACAGGTATTGAATGTTATAAGCACAAGGATTGACACGGAAGCGTGCTTATATACAGAGGTGCCGCACAATAAATGTTTTCAGGCAGAAATGAGTGTATATGATGGTGTATCTAAATACATAGTTGCATGCAGATGTCCCAATAATAGAAAGCACGCCATACGCTCACTTTTATATTCTTATCATCAATGGTATATACAGTATCAAGCTCAGGGTGGCACCTCAAAGTCTTCAGTTCTCCAACAAATCGAAAATTTACGCAGCCAGTTGTCAACATAAACAGGGGAGAGTATGAGAATTCAATGAGGTAGGGGTACTTTGTAAATATCATTAAACAAAAAGCATATATACCTGTATCGAACATTCTGTTTATCAGCGGTGTATTTGCCGATGTATTCCACTGTCATGCTTCTTAACCGTAAATAACACACGTTCGCGCTGTAAACAACAAGTGCATGCAAACGACAGCAGCTTTACACACACATCAACAGTAGGTTGCGTCCGTTGTTCATACACTAATGAGTTGACAGAAACCCTTAGTCCGGTTTACCGTTTTTATTGTGTAATCTTGAGAGTTTCTTCTGGCAATGGGTTCCAAGTATCTAGTAAGTGTGCTGTGAATGGCATGGTACAGTGTTTGCGTAGTTTTCGTGTTGAACAAACACATTTAATTTAGGGCCCTTGATTGTATGTAGATTTTGCTGTTGGCCGAATTAAAGAAAACAAACTACACCATACACGGATATATGTTTTATTCTCAGTTGATATTATACGTCAAGTAGACTTATTGTCTGGCATGTGTGCTTATGTATATATGTGTGTTATATGTACAAGTATGTTTTGACGTGATCTCTTCCCCTTCTCGGCACTTTCTGGCGTTAGCAGCATCCTAATTCTAATGGCATTATGTACATTAAGGGTACGCCTCGTAGTATTAGTGCTCTGCAGTGTCTTATTGTTGCAAGCTCAGTTACGCTACCAATACTAATACGCGAAAGCCAACGACGGGAACTATGCCCTGGTGTGTTCAGGATTTCCACTGCAAGTCGGCTGAATGGTGCGAACGGGTACGACATCAGATATATCGTTCCAAGTACAGCAATTTTGCCACATGTATAAGCAAACGTGGATGAGAATGAAAAGAACCAATAAGTCTTAAAAATTCTGATATAGTTTCAAGGTTAGAAAGTATATATATTCAATCTACCCCAAGTATCTGCGAACAAACAATGTATTCAAATCGACTAAATCTATGCTACAACTTCAGTATTGACCAAAACCATACAGTTCGCTCGTGAATGAAAACGCATGCACAACACACAGGCAACCTCTGGTACACCCGTTTGAGCACAATTACCTGAAGTAGAATCGCCATATGTATACAAGTAATGACAATTACGCCCGCACATGCCACACATATCACATCACATTACATACTCTAACAGGCTGCGTAAACGTAATCTGATTGCCATGTCGCTCGATCATGCCAATGTTGGTTTTGGTCCCCAGTTCTGTGCGAGAGATGTCATACACAGCTGAAGACGTCGATGTATCACCATCTAATACCATCCTTTCACCAATTTGTTCGGGCATGAGTTTACTTCCCGTACTTGCTGATATGGATGAAGATAGGGGTGATCCTGCCGCAATGCGCGCATTGTCTCGTACGTTATATTCACTAGAGCCGATATTATGCACCATGGTACTCGTATAGCCTTTGCTACTTGGTTCACTTTTACTTGCACTCGCACACTCAACGGGGTCGTCACACTCATGTACATCAGCTTGACCTTCACTTACGCCTTGGTTTCTAGCCATTTGAACAGCCATACACACATCGTCAGCATTATCCAACACATCTCTCTCATACATGATTCGTAACTCTTTCCCGGAGACGTCCTGTCTTGTTTGCGATTGCCATGGCCCAATACTTGAACTATCATGCAAGTTCCTTATGGCGTCCAAATTCGAGTTTGAGTATGTACGGGATGGTGGGTGCGCATGGGTATGTGATCGCGGGAAATTGAAATTCGAACGGCTGCAAGTGTTGTAAGCAAGGCTATTGCGAGCATTCAAATGTGTGCTGTTGGATTGTTCTCCTCTCCCCTCACCAGAGAGAAACACGGACGAACCAAAACCATCGCAACTATATCCCATTGTCTGCACGGCAAAGAATTGTATGAATGTATGAAAACGTATTCGCCTCTGATGTCGAATAGTGACGTTGGTGATCTGTAGAGGAACATGTACTTACAAACATAATCACATATCACCCACGAAAGTACAACATTGATGACAGGCACAATTCACACATGTGCGAGCACATGAAGGACTCCGGCGGAGTCCGTCTCATGCTGTAGTCATTAAAGCATCCATGAACCTATAACGATCCATATAGGAACATATGAACAGACAAACTGCTATAACTACTCAAACACATGTGGCAGGCCTTGCACATCATACAAGCATATACACGGATGGTTGATGGACAGCTTATACAGAACTACAGATAAAGTTCTGAAATTATTCGCGTACAACAAACAAATAATACATATTCACATTCACATACGTGGACGTAAATATAGCAATTTCGGTATAGTAATTGTAGGGAACACAAATTTAACGGTTATAGGCGCAGTATTTTGAGCAAGTTGAAATGAAGGTATAGAAAGGTATGAAAAAATGGCGGGAGTTCGCGATTGCGAGCAGTGTGCGATTCACATATAGACTGATACGGACGGAGTAAACACACGCATGGACATACATCATCGCCATCCCAGGGAGTGGGAGGTTTTAGCACTGGTTTCGGCGCTGCGGTAGGTTTGTTTTCGAGCTGAGCGTATCAATTGTGCGAGCGTACCCAGTCGTTATATACATAAGAGCATTTTGATGGAAAAAAAATTAGATAATCAAAATGTAAGTGTTATGAATGCATTGTATTTCTCACAAAAGATTTACACAGTAGGATACACACGTAAGCTTTTGTTTAAGGTCGGCAATGTCACATCTTCATATTCGTACTTTATGCAATAAGCGCGATAGTACATGGGATCACACGTCTGATACAGCAGTTGTATGTCAATTTACGGCCACACGGACTCATATATGCATACACACATATCAATTATGCAAATGCGAACGACCCTACACAAAATCAGATCTACTTTTAATAGGCCATGTGCATCAAAAGCGGTGAATTTACGTAGAAAATACACAAAAGTTTTACAAATACCCATCATATATACCGTATACACACATACCGAACTGATATCACTGGTTTCAGACTTTGATGATACTAAAACAGATTGATGTCGGTCGTTAGTAATCGGCAGCACGAAGTCGTCAGCTGTTGAATTTACAATGTTTGTATTGGTACGTATAAGTGTGAGCGTGAGTTGACTGTAATGGTGTTTCTGTATGTCCTGTCTATGTGTGTCCATGCGAGTATATACATATATATGCAAGATATTAGTGCGCAACATACCCATGTGAAGTCCATTCCCTTCAGAGAACAGATCGCCTGCGTCCAACTGCTTAACATCATCTATTGCCTTTGAATTATGTACATTTGAACGAACGTATTCACTAGTTACTGTCCGTGTGCGTGTGCCGGCGCCATGCTCAAACCGTAGACCATAACCTGGATTACCACTCGCATCACTATCTAGCATATCCATACCACGCTTCATGTTCACATTCTTATACATATTGGAGCATTGCAGATTGGTCAGCTCGTTCTTGTTTTGGTTATGAACATCCACATTCAACCCCACGTTTATAGAGTTATCAATAGATTTGCTCACGCTCTCTTTTACGTACGTATGTGCTTGCTGTTCTGTTTGTAATTTCGATAGATGAAAATTGCCACTTCTACGCTTTGATGAGCTTGCAACATTGTTTTCATCCATTCCATCATTAGAACCTGCACTAGCATTTAAATTATCAGCCACTCCTGTATTCGCACTTACTTCAGTATCCATTTTCATTTCATTTTTCGTATCTGCGTGGATAGTAGTATTACTACCCGAGTTTTGTGAATGCATGGAAGTATTTAAGTGCATTCTGGGAGATGGACATGTATATGATTGAATCCGTCGAATATTTTGTCCGTGTCTGTCATGAGAGTATGACTGTTGTGTATGCGTGTGTGTCGTCGTTTCTGTGTCCTCTCTGTATGCGCGAGCGCTCTCTTTAGTATTGACGGGTTGTTGCTGGTGATTCATTGTCGTGCCAAGGTCCACAGCGCTGTGATGTGAGTGGTGCATTCTCTTATTACCTCCACAATGTATCGAACTCAATTGTGATTGAGTATGTGTGTTGGTGTACGACTGCGATGGATATGAATAGTTTGCATGACTACTGGGCATTTGCGAGACATATGATTGTGATGCAGGGTGTATGTGATTTTGTAAATGAGGTTGCGTTTGCACCAATGTATGCAACTTCGCCCGAACTTCTGAAAATGATAGAGGCGTCACCCCTGTTGGCGGAGTATCATTAAGTGTGTACTCGATCCGTACAGTCGATGGATGGCCCAGAAGAGAATGCACTTGTTGTACAGTGGCTGAAGTGTCACATGTCCGTAAACTGAAGGAAACATGCTTGAGTTTGGCGTCTGAATAAACAAACGGACAAGCACGTGGACACATCAGGAGAACGTCAGTTTTTTGAGTTAGTTGTGTCGTACACGGATGACGAAAACCATAAATACAAGGACTTGGTGCATTTCATACACATAGGAAAAAACAACTCCGTTCTGAATAAACACACTTGGAAAAAACATCTATACCAAGCGAGAGTTGTTCAAACTCTTTTATAGCGCGACGACACATCCCCTATTCATATGTATGTGTATTGTGCACCCGATTACACAAATACATGTCTACTAAAGTCCCCTGGCATACACACGATTTCAAATCTCATACTCTGTAAATACTTACACATAGACACAGCGTACATACAAGGTGTATCCCTAGGGATACACAGAAACGAATCTCATACTCTGTTAATACTTTCCATAAATACAGCGTACATACCAGGTGCATTGTCAGTATAGAAGGGTACCCACAGTGTGATGTTGTGTGTCTGATTGTGAAATCCTCCAAACCATTTTTTCTCCAGATGATCTAAAATTTTAATTACTTGCTTGGTCCCTTTCTTGACGTTTATCCTGCGAATGTTTATATTTTATGTGTGCACAGCCAGTGTTTGAATGTATGCAGGGTATGAAATTGTATTAGACACAAAAAGCATGCAATAAAAGTGTCCTCATATGAGAGTAGTCTTCGTATGAATTGATGTTTACATTGCGGATGCGAATGAGTGAGTGCGGATACTGTATATATAACTTGGTTGTGAAGTCATATGGCGTACATATGACGAGAGAGCAAGTGTCTATGAGTTTGAATGTTCGAACGTATTACGCATGTTTGTCAATATGTATACATACGAAATGTTAGGGTTCATGTTCATCCGACCGAGGCTGATTCTATCCTGCGCACAGGCAGGGACCAAATCAACTCTAACCGGTCCTGACCAACTGTCTGACCAGCGATTCTCCGCAGTGTTAGTTATATTCACATTCGAATTCACGCTTGTATGCGGATGTAAGTTGGTACCACTGCCAGCACTACTGTTTATGTTTTTATGTTTGACAGATGAAGGGTGTGTACGCGCAATTGGATAAGAGCTTGTGCTCGTATCAGTGCTATATCCAGAGTAATTGTTGATGTATGCTTGGTCATTTGTATTCAACGGTGTGTGCGACGCTAGCTGCTTCGTATCGCCAGTAATAGCGTTGCTATAAGTACAATTAAAGTCAGTCTCAGTATCATCACTGGGTAACGATCTCAGATGAAGAGGAGACAATAGTGCCACACCTACATCCGCATTATCACATCCACCATTCACACGGCCACCTACACTCTCATTTGCACGGCCGACTGCGTTATCAACCAATCCCAAATTACTATCCAACGACGAAGATCGCGTCATTTCTTTTTCTCGAGTATTCTGCGCCATACTCTCCATACTTCCGTGTGCCCCGTCTGCATCATAACGTAAAGGCATGTTCGTCCTACTCATCGCCATATTTGTACCCAAGTTCATATTTATGCCGCCAGCTAAGCCGACGAGTGAGTTGTACGGAGATGTTGACGTAGACGTGCGATCGAAATGCGCATGAATCTCAAATTTGTATGGATTTTGTTTGTTTCTATTGTTATGTGGATGGGATAGCTGTGTTTGTGCGTTCGCTTGCGCAAGTGGGTATGCGTCGTGCATGGACATGTCTTGGTTTAACGCCATACCTGCACCCGCCACTGCACTCGTGCTCACATCAACATTCGAATTCACATTCAGAGGGATTGGGGTTACACGTCTCTTTCTACGTCCCGACAACCATTGTACTTGAGAGTCTGGTTGTGACTGTGACAATGGCTGTAACGTGGGTGGGTTAGGAGCATGAAGTGGCTGTGATTGTTCATGTTGCTGCAACTGCCCATTGGATTGTGACTGGTCGTGTAGCTGTGAAGGTCTCTGTAGGGATGAATGTTGTTGTGAACAATTTCTAGATTCTGACAATAGCGATCGTGCTTGAGAGTCGTTTGGCTGCTTCAATGGCTGTAACGGCGCGCTTTCTATATGAGATGTATGTGATGATTGTTCGAGACGTTGCGAATGTGCTTGAGAAGATACATTCAGGAAATACTCATTTTGTCGAGGTGGTCCGACTTGTGGTTCCAAATGCACACCTCTTGGGTGCGACTTTTCGTGCAATGTCTGAGAATGTTCAAGTGCTTGTTGGGGAGGGACAGATTGCATACCAGAGCTTCCTACGTGCATACTTACACTCTCAAGTTGTAAGGCTGTATTAACTAGTGCATCAAAGCTTCTAGTTCTGTGTTCCAGAGGCACTCCTCGTGTAGGAGAACTTGGCCCAGATCGTGTAGATTTTTGTGAGTGCGACTGCGTTTGTGAATGTGCATGTTCAAGCGTTTGCGTATCTACCCTATTATTGGGTGCTTGTACATTGGTGAAAGTATGCGACTTTTTTGTGAAAGCTGGTGGGTGCTGGTTCGGACTGTCGTTTGTTTGCATGTCCCCGTAACGTTTCACCTGCTCTGAGTTTGTATTTAGATGTGAAAGTGGGTGTGGCTTTGGATGTGCATCTGCCATGCTAGGCGAACTTTGGCGAGCAAGCTGTAAATGTAAGTCTGGTTGTATAACTGAATCCGAGATAATAAATGCACTTGATTCCGTCTTTGTTTGTTCCTTTGAATGTGTATTGCTACGAGGGAACGGTTGAGGTTGTGTTTGTGTACGATAGTCGAACTCGATGTCCTTGTGCATAGTTTGTGTGGGCATAAATGTATTTGACTGGTGATCGATCGTACGGCCGAGATATTTTACATCTTGTGCTTGTCGTGCAGTACTACCAGCAAGTGCCTGTTTGGATGCCTCAGTTTGATACATTGGTCCTGTGTGTGGATGTGTTGGTGATAGAACCGGCGAATTTGGACATAAATTTACACATGCCTTTGTATGTGCGTGCGACTGTATGCTTAACAGGCGTTGATTCTTACGATTCGACAGCTTTTTCATAGCTATGGACAGAATTTTCGCCTCCGCCGGGTTTGACAGCTTTCGCATAGTGATTGACAACTGCCTCTTCTCTTCGGCCGTTAGGATCTCCTCTTCCATGCTATAATTCTCATTTTCACACTCATTTACAAGCGTAGAGCTACGTCCATCGAACATGTTCGTACGAGTATCAGACGCTCGTGCGATATTCCAGTTTCTATGGGCTTCATCCGTATTACTACTCGAATGTGGGTGATGAGTGTCTAATTGCATGCCAAATTTCTTACTCTTGTCATTCTGTCCATTACTTGCTTCATTCCACATCGCACCAGCTGTAGCACCCATATCCACACTCTCACTCTCACGTGCATCGGCATTCATCCTTACACCCTGCTCCATGCCATCTAGTTTACTCAACGTATAGATATCATCTCCACGTTCACGGTCCTCTACAGTAACGCCCACACTCACTTCTTCATCACTATGTCCACCACTCGTACCAACATCTGGATTTGTTATGGTTGTAGCATGAGATGACCGTGTCGGCAGAGAGGGCTGTTCCGTTGTTTTGTCAGATTGTAATATTACATTCGCCTTTGCTTGCAAGCAGCTATCTGTTCTTTCAGTAATATTTTGCAACTGTCTGTTCTCTAACGTGTTTGTTAAGGGCTGTAATGACTCTCCTGGTGACTGCGATATCTCCCCTGTATGTTGCAATATTTGTTCGGCAGGTAATACCCGACCGCTCGGCGGTGCATGTCCTATGGCTTGCAATATCTGTCCAACAGGCTGTACTGGCTTATGATATGGATAGGGCATGTGACGTACCATAAGAGGCTTGGGCTTAACGGGAAATGTGGGTACAACATCTGCTTTCTTTTTTCTTTTTTGTACTCTTTTCGCATTAGACTTTTTAGGCTCTCCCCCGAGAGTCATATTCTTCTTGGTGGTTTTACAATCGTTCTCATCGTCAACACACGAAATCTTTCGTTTTGTTTTGAGTGTAGGTGCGAGTGAGTGTATTTCTCCTACATAGAAATAATGTTACAACAGCAATGTGATGAGTTTTAAACGTTCATGAATATGGCTATGAGTTTGAGTCATGTTTTTGTACATAGTCTTAGATTTAATCAATCGTGGAATGGAAGTGTGAGTGCGAGTGTGAGTGCGAGTGTGAGTGTGAGTGCGAGTGTTTGTGAGCGTGAGCGTGGGCGTGAGTGTGAGTGTGAGTGTGAGTGTGAGTGTGAGTGTGAGTGTGAGTGTGAGTGTGAGTGTGAGT